>VUYV01000044.1:1489234-1588294 GCA_008711295.1 Anarhynchus alexandrinus
GTTCAAGGCCAGGCTGGACGTGGCCTTGGGCAACCTGGTCTAGTGGGAGGTGTCCCTGCCTATGGCAGGGGGGTTGGAACTCGATGATCTTCAAGGTCCTTTCCAACCTAAACCATTCTATGATTCTATGATTCTATATGATGATAGGATGTTTCATTTCAAACACCTTACTTGGAAGGAGCAATTGAATCTACTTTATCGGCATATGGATGACTATTTGCTTAAAAGAAAATCTAAGAGGGGGTGAGGGGGGTGGAAGGTGCAAAGCAGAGAAAATTCATCCAGTGTTTCTTTCAGGACCTTCACAAAGTTTCCAAAAATATTAACAAAATCAAGACAACTTATTCTTTCAAATCAGTTAAAACAGGGCAAACCAGGCACCTCTCTCTGAGCCTCTTCTGTCTTTCACATCCTCAAGACTCTTAACAAGTCAGCCCTTGCCCCAGAAGCTCAGTTAGAAAGACATGGCATGTGGAAACTAGTCATGACTTCCCTGGTAATAACAACAAAATTACAAAAGTTATAAGCAAATCTGATTTGAGTACATAAGCCAAAAAAACATTTTATTGTTATATTTTATTCTAATTAGTTGAAAAGCAGTGCAGAAGAGAGGAGGCCTTCTCAGCAAGTGTAAGTACAATATTGAGTATCTGTGAGAAAATATAGTTGTCTTTATTTTTAATGTGGCTGATTGAGCCAATACTGACATGGAATTAGAAAACTCTCCCCAGTTTTGGAGATCTATGGGTTTTAAAACAAACATTTACAAAGTTTACTCAGCAGTACACTGCACAAGATACAAAGAAAGGACAAGTCTGTATTCTAAATGACCTGCCTCAGCACTGCACCAACATGAAGATGATCTGGAACAGTAGAGCCCTTTGCAGAGCTGTAAGAATAACAGGGTAACACCAGAAGGCAGCCTAATCAGTTTGATTGTTTGTTCATGTGTTCTCTCTCTCTACGCTATACACCCATCTCTTCTGACTGGGAGTGTTCATGACACGCGTTATGACTCTTCACAACACTTCCAGAGGTGCATACAGAGGGCCACAGTCACAACAGCAAAGTGAAACTCCTCCAAGGAACAAATTTCAAGACTGCCCTCATTTAACATTATTTTGCTGTTGGAACAGTGAATTTTTAACAGTTTGTCACTGCTAGGATGGTGACTCTTGGTAAGATAGATGAGGCAGAAGTAACTCTTCTCCTAGTCCTACACACCAGTTTTGCCAAATAATCAAGTAGTGGTCCACAAATATCAATGGTTTCTGGTGTCACAACTTCTTCCAGAGGCTAGTCTTATTAACATGTTGTCTGAAGATATATGCATTGCTTCTGTGTTGGAAGGTTACGGAAAATGAACTATCAAAAAGCTGCAATGCCACTGCAAAGCAACAGAATAACTGCCCTTCTGCTGTAGGAGAGAGATCCAGCCTCTCTTTTATCAAGCACTTAACACACCATTGAGGTTTTATATCCATTGAAACAGAGACCTCAAATTGCCTCAACAATTCTACACATCAAAGCATGTATCTGTTCAGTAGTTGCCAACAGCAGCTGGAGGTCGTCTGAAAGAAGCTTTGGGTCACTGTCCTACATGTTTTGTGCAGTGTGACACTAACACTCAAAAGCAGGTTTTGCTAAGTTCCCCTGACACTGAATTTGTGAAAGGTGATGGTAGAGCTTTGTGAGTCTTTTTTCGTAATGCGGTCACTGTGATTTGAAAGCTCAGGACAAAAGCCATTCACATTATTTTTCCTCCACAGTCATTAGTTATTCAGTCTCTTCAAAGCCAGTTACTAATGGACTTAAATGTATGGACAAACTGGAGCTCTCTCCCATGAAGAGACACAGTTCAGGTTTACAATCAAAGAAAATGCCACCCATGCTCCTCCTCCTAAACTGCCAGCATGATTTCTATGTAGAAGAACGAGCAGCTGAATGTGTAAACTCACAGCTATGGACCAAGAAATGAACTATAGGACAAATGACACAGAGCAGAGGCCTGCCAACCATAAGATTTAAGCCGTCAAAAGGTTTTTTGGTAGGGGTTTTTTGGGAGTTGGGGGTGGGGAAAGTTGTATTTTAATTCTTTGTCTTGTGGGTTCTGAGCCTGTCAGTGCTAGTACACTCATTCTAGAAGCTGGTCTCAAATTGACTGAAGCACAGACTTCACCATACTTCATTACACACCTCTGCTGTACAATTGCAGGGGTTTTTTTTTACTCTGCTCTCCAGAGATACAACTTTGTAAAACTGAAGCTGTCAAAGACCTCCTAAAGGCCTTCTGTGATAACTTGCATGCTTAAGAAAAAAATGCTAATACACGCTACACTCCAAAGGTGATTTTTTTTTCAGTTTTGAGAACAAAGAAACATAAGCACATAAAGAGATAACAGAGTGAGAGAAAAGAACATGAGGCAATATGAAATGTAAGAGATTAAGTCCACAAGAGAAACCAAGAAGGATAGTGTGGTAGCTTGGACGCACCCAGTCAGCACATGCACCATTAAACGTGGCTGGCACTCTGCTTCGCGTTCTGAGAAACCACATCCCCTATTATAGCTAGAGCTACTGTCAAATGTCTCTTGATACAAAGCTAGTAATTATTACTAATGGTATCATTAATTGTCATTTTACTACATATCATAAAATAATATTTTGTTCTCATTAAGCTCAAAGAGCACAAAGTCTCTTGGAAATGATTATGATAAAATAACAATTAAGTCTAAGCAGCTTTTAGACACTGCCTGTGCTGCTGTGGCAAACAAAAGGATCCAATCCCACTGACTCAAGGCATTTAAGGAAGCACAACTTTGATAAAGCAAAAATAACCAGGAGTCCTGAAAGGAGACCTCCTGAAAACAGCCGATCAGGCATATGCTCAGGCAGATCGTATCTTGCAAACAGATTTCAGAAGCAGACTTCAGAAAACAGCACCATCTGGATCAAATTTGCAACTCTATCCATAAATAAGAAGGGACAGCTTATGGCACTACTGCAAGCATATTTGTAAAGTGTGGGAATATCAGGATGAGAGGCAAGAGTGCTAAGGGGAAAATGCTGCCTACAAGAGTGAAAAATGCAGCTGTACCACTAAGGAAGTGGTGTGATGAAGCCACTTCACAGCAAAACGAGACTAGCCAGGACAAAGATGACTGGAAATGAGGCAGCTGGATGCCTAGAACATTCAAAAAAGGTGAAACCAGCCAGGTTCTGGAGCTAAATTGTAACTCATGAACAATGAGCAAAATTCTTTCATCTGCCCAGCAAACCTCCATTCTACTACGGTACTCCTCTATGCAAAGACTGCAGAGCCAGGGATGTAGGGAAAGCTGACAGGCAGTGTCTAGTTTCCCCCAAAAGAACCTGGAAAGAAAATTTCAATATACAACTGAAAATGGTCCAGTGATTTATACCTTTGAGAATCCAGGCAGATAAAACATGCTGTTACTCTTTTGACTCAAGTGACTAGCCAGAAATGTGGGGGAGTTGCACGCTGTCCCAATTAGAAAGAGAAAATTCATAACCAAGTTAGGTGATTTTGTGTATGTACAAAAACATACAAAGAGGTGTAAAACAACTGTGTTTCTCATATGATGGAGGATAGTATTTTGACAGTCATGTCACAAATTTATATTGTTGTCTTTTGGATGCTAAGATAGTTTAAATCCTGCTGTTATTTTTCAGGTAAGAATGAAATAGAAAAGGTAGGGAGTTTTCTGAAACATTCTGAATTTGAAATATATAAACCAGCTCACTTAGAGACTTTGACTAATTTTATACAAGCTAAGAGCTTCCAAAGATGATATACGGATTCCACAAAATCTTCAGGTCACCATATTTGCCAAACGTATTTGAAACCAGGAAGAAAATAAATTACCTGGCAAAGAGGGAGAATCTAGGCAATAATTTTACATGATTAATCTCCCCAAAATGTGGAAACATCCCCCCAGTATCACAGGATGTTCCCCATGGTACCCCTTCCTACCACTGGTTAACAGTATCGTAAAACTGGATTCCACATTCTGACTTTGGGGAAATTTGTAGTTCCAAGATTACTTTTTTTCACCCCACTTGTTTTAGTATTATTTTTCAAAAAAGAACCCACCCCTTTTCTATGTCTTTAGGTATTCGTTCTGTTTTGTAAATATGCTCGGCTTTTGAAGAAGTTAGAGTGAAGAAGTTAGAAGTTTAGAGTGGCTTACAAAGCAAAGTCACATTTACTTTGCTAAGGACTAGAGTGATTTAGGACTTCACCACCCCTTCTACTTGGTTACCACTTTGCTGCTGGAAGTTATTGTACCTGCTCTCAGCCAGTTTGTGTGAGCTACTCCTTTGCTTCAGCATAGTGTCAGCCAGCTTACTTTGAGGCACCAAAGGAACACTTCAAACTAAACTCCCTAACTTTTCACTCAGATGTATTAAAGAGCCCTCACAAATTTCAATTAGACCAAAAGGATAAGGGTTATGAATATATAAAGTAAGGTAAAAGGAAATAATCAGACAGGAAAGCTGCCCAAAAGCAATTAAAAAAAGCCTTTGACTAACTCCTCTGCACTGTTTTAAAAAAAAAATAAATCAAACAATGAAGGAAATCAGAACTACAAGAGATCAGAATGCCACCCTGTACACCAAGGCAGACGCGCAGTATCTTTTACCCTTCTGTCAGCAGTCTGTCTTATTCATTCTCAACAAGAACTAGTTTCAGACACTTCACAGCATTCCCTTTATCTATTCCATTGCTTCATTATCCTGGCTTTTTGAAAGCATCTCCTAATTTTCTCAGTTGCTGCAATTTAAACCCATTACTTATTATCCTCTCAACTACAGATACAGAGAAGAGTGTACTCCCTTAATCTCAGCAACAGGTTGTGGGTTTTTTTATATACTTGGAAGACTATTACCGTGTCCTCTTAGACTTACCTTTTTCAGCCTGAGCAATCCAAACTCATTCAAGTTTTACTTTAGAACATTCTTCTTGTTCTTTTCTGGACACCAACAACTTGGAAAGCTTATACATAAAACTAGACATTATCCTGTTAAGCAAAGAACTTCAATAATAAAATTAATAATTTAAGAATTCTTTCAATTTTAGCCATACAGGTCTCAGAATTTATTGTTTGTGCCTGATTTTTAACAGTATCAGATTAATTCAAAAGAGCTTTCCGGAATTTAGTCATTCTTGCTTTAGAGCCCATTAACCTTTTTCCCATGTCCACGCTGCCTCCCATACCCTTCCCTGTCCTTGTATATGATGACTATGTCTGTCACTAATACAGATAAACAAAAAACAGACTACGGTATTCAGCTGTTTATTCAGTAAACGCTATGATCACCATGCTCATTTTCTAAGGAGCAGCTTACTTTGAGGCACCAAAGGAACACTTCAAACTAAACTCCCTAACTTTTCACTCAGATGTATTAAAGAGCCCAAGGCTGCATACACCAACTAGCACAGCGTCCAAGCAGTATATTCTAGGTGGCAAATCCAGACAGGGAAACATGGATTGACTCCCTGCTCTTGTATACAGACACTTAGGGTTTGCACACAGGAAAGGGTATGAAGTAGTACGTCAGACAAATGGCATCTCAGTTTCTTCTCACACTAATGGCTCTTCAGTTGCTTTTTAAGGGAAAAGCAAATCTCAGTTCCTGAGCTTTCTGATTGGATTTTTTAGCCTTTTCCTTCTCTTTTCAAAAATCCTTTCTTTTAATTCTCTTCCAGGGGAGCGCCTCTTCCTTACTGTGCCTACTCTTGGCTCTCCTGTAAGCTCATCTGTTCTCCAACAAAGCAAGCTACCACTCAGAAAATGAAGATAAATGCTTTCTTGTTGCTCTCTCATACCCAGCCCTTGGAGCAACCATGTTATTCTGTTTGAGTTGTTTCTGCCTCTGAAGAACTGCTGGCCTCAATGTCCTCCACTCATTTGTAGAATCCATTTTTTCCTCTTAAAATTCAGAGCAGCAGGGTTTGAAGTTTCTACTGTATTTCCACCACTGAAGTGAATCTATACCTCCCTGACATTTTATTTAATGGAAGATTTACATAGTAATAGGTGAAAAAATAGCAATTTTTTTGTTGTTGTTTTATTTTTATTTGTTTTGTTGAAGAAACAGCCACTGCAGCTGGAGAATTCGAGACCTGAGGAGCTGCTGAGGAGCAGCAGCATCTAATATTTAGCACCACACTCTTTATGCATGAATACCCTCCATAACTCACTCCAGACTCTGCCAAGATTTCCAGCTCATGCATGCTTTAGCAGTTGGTACCACACATCAATAGGTTATGAATTTGGAGTTATGACTGCTATGTAAACTCATCAAGACTCTACTTCAATGAGTAATAGCCAAGAAACAAGGATCCCATAATTCTGCTATAGTCTAGAAAGTTCATCCCATTAATAAATGGGCAAAGTATATATGTGGTGTGGGAGGAACTATTCCTGGCATAAGTTTTAGAAACTAAAAACATAAACACATAGAAAGCAGGAAATTGCTCAAAACTAGCAGCAATTTACTGCCAAGCAAGATATTTAGGTAGGATGGTGCCAGTATTCTGGCCAGGCCTCATGTTTTACTCTTCCTGGACAGTAAGCCGGGTGCAGCACCTTCCTGCTGCAGAGCGTGCAGACCCCAGGCCCTGCGCAGGCAGGGACTTGCACACACCACCTATTTTTGTGCGGGTACAAACCTAACTGAATCCCTTCCCTCTTCTGTTGTGTATTCACCACTTACTGCACAGAAAACCAATTTCAGAGGTGCTTTAGAAATATTACCACTCCTGCTTTTGTAATACTGCCTGCAAAAATAAGTTTTTACATATATACACAGACTATAAATTCAGTTGAATCTGAAATATGTAAAAGACATTTTTCTTCTAATCTGTTCTGTTGCCATCCTGTTTACATCTTTGAGTATATACTTCCTTTAGAAGCAAAATGACTGAGAACCTTTACATGAAGGAAAAAAAAAGATACTTTATTTCTCAGTAGTTCACACCCTTCTGTTTATCACCTTGAAGCTTAAAATAAGTACTAGAGTCACTTTGAAAATAGTTACTTTATACTATAATCACTATAGGGGTAGGTACAATCAGAGCTGACAAATGAACAGTAAGGGCAGATGAAACCAGGAAAAGGTAGGGTTTTGTGCAAGTAAAACCAACAATAACAAAAAAACCTGCCTCACTTCTCTGAAGATTAAATTAACAACTTTTCAGCATTCTCCCATAATCCTGAATCAGGAGACCTTTACACACTTACTTTCCTTAAGTTCTGGACCCATTAAAACTTTCCTAGTTGATGGTATTTGAGATTAAAAAGTTTTATACCTTTCTGTTTCATAATAACCCTTCGATGCCCGCACCCATATCTCTACAAGAAGAGATAGAACATCAGGAGAATCAGCATTTCATGGCTCCTTTCCATTTCTCTCTTGAAATACATCTGCCTGAAACCAATCAGAACTTCTTTAGTGGGTACGAAATTCTGGTATGCACAACATGCACACCTCATATAAATCTCATTTCAGTGCTGATTAAAGAAAGATGTGGAGAGAGGGAACTTGCTATAGGATTTCATTGCATGTCAGAACTTCACATTTGAAATTAATCTGAAATTGATAAACATCTTTTCTCTTCCTTCTCCCTCACTCCTACGAACAGAGTAACTCCACTAACAAGGCCAAAGTGTGATAAAAGGACTGCCTCATTGGGCACAAACAGAACCCCCATTTTCAGAAAAGTGCTGTTAAAGAGATCTACATATCATGGAGCATCAAATCTTTTTCTTCCAGGTACTCCAAAGCAGATCACCCCTTTGGAGAGGCGTCCCAGAATCCTGAGAGCATCACAGAGCCTCATATGAAGAAGTATGTGCTGGAAATAATGCTGGGTGTCTCTAATTGGAGGGACATTCCTGGTGGATGGCACTGTGCATCCTATGCAAAACCTTTAAAAGGCAGCAGAGTTGTCCCAGAAAAACAGGAAAGTTTGACAACTTAATATCATGTTACCAAGACACACATCACACAGGACGATTTGTAACTAGTTCATGTCACTGCCTGGTATTTAGACTGCTGGGAAAGACAGACTTTTTTTTTCCTTTAAGAAAAGATTTATATAATGAAGAGTGAAGACAGAATCATTCATTTAGCCAAATTCCACTTAAATGCACATTAGAATGGACAGGCAATATGTCTCTAAACAAGAAGCTTTGCAATGAAAAGATTGTGAGATTTCTGTCACTAGGGTGACAGCTGGTGCATCATTAGTCAGAAATAAAGTACACCCAAGCCCAAATTACTCCCCACGTATCAAAAAAAAAAAAACCCACACCAAATCATTCTAGGGAATTTGTTTTCACTTTATACAAAAGTCTCAACCCTTCTGACCAGTTCCACCAGCTCAGCTGAAGGTTGCTTACACAGCAAACATAAGAAAATAACATAAAGCCTAGAAAACAGAAGCAGACTAAGACAGCACGTTTCTCTTCCTCCTTTGAAATTGTCACTCAAATATCATCTGTATTTAACATTTCTTGAGTCTAAAAAGCAAGCTCTAGCCTTATGGTGGAGGTTCATTGCAGATGACTTAGGCGAACAGCAAAGGGTTGGAAGAGCCATCAGAACTCAGTCTAAATGCAAGCAGTCATACAGCAAGGCCATGCCTGAGCTCTTCTACCCTCACAGCTACTGTCTTCACGCAGTCCAAATAAAATGAGTATCCATAGCACACTCTCAGCCAGCCCAGGTGTACAGCATCAACTCAGACCTCCAACAGAGGAGCTCTGGCAAGTATTGTGTTTGAAAGCACTCAGGTGTTTTCCCCACCACTTTCCCAGTGTTTACTGTGTCTGAAGTACACATGGCAAAATAGACAAGTGCCTAATTCTCAGCCACTCCAGTTGTCATTCTACAGATAACTACAAACTGTTAATTAACATGTATTTGGGCTAAAGACTGTGACTCTCATTTGCAAACTGATTTAAATGAGATGGCTGAAGCAATTATTGTCCTCTACTCTCTGTTCCTCCTTCTCCTGAAGGTTACACCTGTGTCTCAGACAACACTGCACAGAATGTGCATCTGTTGCTTAAGCACTGCCCTCTACAACTCAACATTTAAGCATTTAAACAAACCACTGCAGCCTCTAGTCTGCATTTATACACTAAGCTGTAAACTATAGCAGCTGAGGATACAAACCCCTGACATTCATTCATAATGGGACTTCGACTTCTAGGAACATGTCAGGGCAAATAGGCACAGTGATAACTGTCATGGTCACCCCACTTAAACATGCTTACAAACATAAATCAAAACCCTAACAAACATAAATCAAAACCCTAAAGCAGTGAATCAGAGTGAAATTGGTAGGAGTATCTTCTGGTTTGGTCTAGTGTACTATAGCATAATGATATTAAATGATAGGGATTCCAGGATAATGGCATATCACATACGCTGGCATTTCCAATTGTTTGCAATGGCCAGGAAATACTGAAATTATAATCCCAAAGCATCCACAATATTAATGTTGTGTTCTACTCTGCACCAACCAGTCCCAGTGGACCTTTGTGTGTCCATCTCCTTTGAGCCATGCAACAGCATCACTTCCCTCCTCCAGCAATGTGAATAAGGGGGCTGAAAATTCAATGTTCTCTCCTCTTCTTCCCCTTGCATTGAGGTACCTCCACTGCACCTCTTAAACTGCTGGAGTGGAGCAGAACAGAAATATATGTGGTTGTGATTTTGTCAGGGTAGGTTAATGGTTGGACTTGATGATCTTAAAGGTCCCTTCCAACCTCAGCAATTCTATGATTCTATGTAGGGACAACCAAGAATTTGTGATGTGGGAACCAAGACATGACAGAAGGTTGTACTGGTGCAGGGATGCTGAACTGAGTGATTGGGGAGAAACAGTCTAACATCATCTTGGGCTACAGGTACCCATCATATCAGGTGTCTCAAGCATAAGTCTTGGCTTTCTAGAAAGATCACATCAGTGGGGGTGAAAGAAAAGGAAGGTAACGTTCCTATATCGGCATTGCTCCACCTCGTCCCAAACCACCCTCCCTCAAAATCTCACCGATTCAAAAGGTTCAATAGTATCATAATTTGCAAAGATACGTTATGCTACTGTTTTTATTTTGGTACTGTGTTAGTTTGAACAAGGCAGTAACGGCCTCCAGCAAAGTCGGAACTGATGAACAGAAGTCTTTTATGTGAAAATAAGGAGAATTAGGACAAGAACCGAAAAAGGTGTTGACTGAAGATATATCTTCAAAATGAATGAAAAGGAGGCAGCTATAGCCTTGGAAGATCAGAATTGTGCAGAGAGGTGCAAAACATACCAAAAATAAACCCTCCTGTCCCAAAGGACAGGTTTTTGCTGTGAATTTCAGGATTCAACTACTTCTTTAATTCACCTTCAAACTTTAAGTCTGAACCTTGGAGCTAAAAAATTACAGAGGAAGAAACTTCCTTTCTGTGGAATCTCTGAAGTTCCAGCTCCTCACCAAAAATCAAGAAGTGCAGGGAAGCCACAAAAGTGAAGTGTTCTATGTACTAACTTTTATAACTAAACTTTTTTTTCAAATATCCCCTTAGATTCAGTTTGGCCTTAAGATAGTTTTACTTTGCTGGAACAGACTGGCTTTTCCTAGTGAACACAGATGCAGCACCACCAGTACATTCACACCACTGAGATTTTCACTTCATTTCTGTCTTTTCCACCCTTTGTGTTCAATGTGTGCCTAATTGAGGAACTCAGGCTTGCACTTACTGCTTTAAAAAGTACTTCTGCATAGTGTTGAGGTTAGTTCCAGCAGCTAACACATACACAAGCAGACTAGCAAGTGTGAAACAACCAGATGTCCTGAGTGTTTGCACTTGCACTTGCTGAGATTCTAGCATAAGCACAACTGTTCAGACAACTGCCACCAAGTAATTCCAAGACATAACATATCTTCTTTATTTACATTTTTATTACTCACTAAGAGCAACAGGAAGCTGCTGATTGGCAATTTCTGAAGACCCAAGACTTACATTCTACACCGTATGTTCACATAGGACTACAGCAGGAAAACTCTCCTAGCAGTCTCTTGCATCCAGCACAGGTATTCCCAGAACAGAAAACTGTTAATGCCTCCCATCCCCATTGATTCTTGGTCTGTGCACAAAGGTTGTCAATACTGCTTCTGGTTATGCCTAACAGTCCCCCTGGAATTCAGCTATGACCACTAATTAATCAAGCACTAGCTGCCCAAGGATGTGTCAGCTGGTTGCCAGAAGACTGAATTAAAGACTTAAATTTTTTGTTGCAATTTTTCACAAAAAAGACATATAGCTTGTGTGACATCTTTTGCTCTGCTTTTTCTCCTAAAGGAGGTAAGAAATGAAGACAAGGTATTTAGCTTCAGCTGCTGGCTCTGTTAGTTACTTCCCCTGCAACCTTTGGACAAGTCATTTTGCCTTTCTGTGCCTCAGTTTATTCATCCGCTAAATACTGTTTTTCTATTTTGAGATACTACAGCCGAAAAAGTGCTGCATAAACATAGACTAGTATCTTTATTCTTAATGCACTTCAAAGCAAAACTTTCTTCTTCTCTACGTAAAATAGCCTGAGACTTTTCTTTCCACTGGGTTAAGCTGGTTTTTGATACCATGCTGCCCCAGCAGCTCACCCAGAACCACATTAAAAGAGAACTGATGTCATGCAGCCTTGCCTCCAAACACACACCACCTGGATATAGCAACTGCTGCCACTGCAATTTAATTCTTGCTTGCTGGTTGCGAATTTCAGTTCCTCTGGTTGTGTGCTGTAAAAGTTTTGATTCATACTTTACTTTACAAATATTGTGCCTTTTCTTGTACAACTACTTAAGAAAGATGCACCTATTGTGCAAAAGGATCTCTTATGACACATGCATATATACTGCATACACAGTATAACAGCCAAAACCAATCAAGAGGCTGGCTGTTCTTTCTAGCTTGATTTTATGTTAAGATGCATATTAAGCTGTTTTTAAATAGGGAAGGAAACAGAGGTCAGAGTGAAATTCCCAGATGTACCTTGCTGTTCATGATGTTTATATTATATGCACAGAAAATGCTGATACTGCAAGGTGATAGGCACCTGCTAGAACAGGCTGAGCTTTCCCAGGTTCTCCTGGCTTCAGCACCCCACAGGATAAAGTTCATAGAGATAGCAGAATCCTCAAAAGGTGTCCTAATAGACATAACGGAAAACAGAATTATCATCCCAAGTAATCTTTCTCTTTTCCTCTGCTACTAAATATAACTGCAGAAAACTTCCAGCACCCTTCACCAACAAATCCACCAATAAAGCAAAGTTTCATCATCTTGATCTGTTCACCATGTCAGAATCAAGATGCAGCTGAGTACATTAAATATTTAAAGAAAGAGAAGCTTGAGAGTTGAAAAAAAGAGGAAAACATGCATTTCTTCAGGGAATGTTTTGCTTATGGAGTACAGTAAGAAAGCTTTGCCCCATTTGGCAAACATACAAAAAACCCAAACCCAACCAACAACAAAAAACAAAACAAAGTAATAAAAACTGTGCACAATTTTTAATTTATAACAATGGGAACTGCCCACAGCTGATTTTTTCATAGAACCATCATAGTTGGTGAATAATGAAAGACTGATGATGTAATATGTCTGCAGTGGCCTGCTCTAATTCCAGAAGTACTGATTTGTCCTTCTTTCTGACTTCTTCCATTCATCTAGAACCAATACTCTTTCCAATCGCATTTAGTTCAAAGCACTTGACTATACATTAACTTTATTGGTCCATTTTTGTTTCTGAACACTTTTTGCTCTTGCTCCCTAACTTTTAAGTGCAATTACTCTGGCAAACACTACTTGTAACTGCTGAACAGAGAAGGACGAGTGCAGAGAAGTGAAAAAATGTGTGCAGTAAGATTATCTGTCCTTGTGCAACGGCTTTGCAATCCACTGCAAGGGAAGACAATGGTAAGCCAAGAATGTGGGTGCAATGTGAAGGCCAGAGGACTAAATTCAGCAGAACTCTAGAAATTCAGTGGTGCCGAAGCTGAAGATCTGACTCAGTAAAAAGCCCAGCAAAACAGATACTGCAACACTAAATGCACTGGATTTTGTGTGCCCTGTACCATTTAATGACTAAGTTAAAAACTCCAGTGGTACTTTTGTCTTGTATAAATAACTTCATTGGTAAATCTCACTTTCCAACTACACTTCCCCAAATATCATCTTTGGTCCATATAGCCTGAAAATCATTACTTATTTACCGACCAGTTTTCAGAATGTGTTCTCCTCACATGTGAAAAAACCCCACTTGTGCCAATGCAAAGCAGGAGACATATATTTGCAACAGAAACATAGTTTCACACGTAAAGTTTGAAGAGTTGACAAAGGAGCCAAACTCTGGGAAAAGTGTCTTCCCAATACCCATCTCTCCCTTTCCTGTCAAGGGATCACGCCTCTGACAACTGAATGCTCACAGCAAACACACTTCTGCAGCCCTCTTTGGAAATCTTCCCCCGCTGTTCTTCCCTTATTCTGTGTCTTGTCAACACCCTCTCCTCACAAACAGCTGCATCCCATCTGAGCTGGTTTCTGAGCACAGTGTCAGTAACACAACAGAGACAGAACCACCAGCACCCAGAGGGATACAAGCTAAAAAGTTACACGCAAGTGTCCAGTGATTATCATTTGAAGCCTTTGATTTTCCACAATAAAAAGGGAAGCACATAAAACAGAAATGAGCAAGCGGCACTTCATGTGAAGGACCAAAGTGCTTTCAGTCTATGATATCTCAGCTCACAACTGTTAGTAATGACACTCAGAATTAGGTAATTAACATCCAGTTCCCTTTCACACTGTCCTAAAGTAGTCCCCACTCATTCAAACTGTATTTGCTTTCTGTCTCCTCCTCCACAGATCAAGAAAATAGAAGACCTCAAGTAATGATGACAACAAAGTCAGTAATGACAAAAATCTAAGAAAGGCTGGCAAAATGTATTTCCAACACTTCTGGCCTGGCACCTAGAACTTTCACACAGTAACAAAGCATCGGACATAAACCCATCTGCACCAGCTACCAACAAAGAAAAGCTAGCACTGGGTCTGGTTGCCAGCTCTGCCACAGGCATCACTGTTGTACCAGAGCCCTATTTCAGCAAGATGTGCCACAGCCTGGGATGGGACCTCAGGCTGTACCTATACTCGTAAGCTAACTGTGCCAGGACATGGGCCTGAGCCTTGCAATTCTGTTAGAAAACTGTTAGAATATTTCCTGGCACCCTTTGGCCCAGGCCTACTACCATTGTCCTAAACAATTCTCAGGCATTGTGCCAGAGTTAGGATGGGCCAAGGACCATTCCCAGTAGGCAGTCTGAATGCAGCCATCCTACTTTGAGACTCCAAGAGTTCAGTCGTACAAGACAAGACCAGATGCCAGCGAATAAAGCCTGGCACTGTTTTGTTTACTACATTTGTAGTCTAAATCTCTTGCTTAGCAATACAGGGCATTAACCACTGATCAGATCTAATGAGAGAGATAAACTTTTGCCTCCATGCCTTCTCCTCTGTGACCTACATATTAAATAGCACACAGCCCACTCATATATACCTACATTAGGCTTGTCCATTGTTCCCACAACAACCTGGATTCTGTTTAAGAATCAGGTTTCAGAGTCCGAAACATTTTACCAGGTCAAAAGTTTTACAGCCTTCTGTTATTGCCCCTTCAAACAAAATGAAAGGGGCTTCTTTAGCTACCTAGTGATGAGGTTAACAGCAAACAGCTCCCTGTGAGGTGACGAATTCAAAGCAGTTGTCAGATTCAACAGAAAGTCCCATGGGACCAGAGACTTTACTGTGCAGCTAAAACCCACCCACCTATTTGAGATAAGAACTCACTAAAATGCAAATTCTTATCAGGATTCTGTGCCCCAAAGCAGGGCCCTCCACCAGTGACA
Source organism: Anarhynchus alexandrinus (assembly GCA_008711295.1). NCBI lineage: Eukaryota > Metazoa > Chordata > Aves > Charadriiformes > Charadriidae > Anarhynchus > Anarhynchus alexandrinus. The sequence continues at coordinate 1,504,219 of VUYV01000044.1, forward strand.
TAGGACACTTTGAATATCAGGGAACTCCTCTTGTCAGCTTTCTCAGCCTCCAAAATAATCCCCGAATGCAACCTATTACGTTTTCCTCTCTTTCCTGACATGTATTTCCCTCATGTATCCTATGGCGGGTTGGTCCAAGTTACTCAAACCACACTAGGATGCCAGAAGCGTGAGCAGGCAAAACTTCCAAGACAAAAGCGTTATCACTGATTTACTGTAGATAAGCAAATGTATAAGATGTGGGTGATGTTATTAGGCTTTTTCAAATCTAAGGCCATTCTATCATATAAGAAGGTAGTTAATATCTGACAGCCATCCAGTAAAATGAGTCTCACAGGGCGAAAGGTGTTTCTTAATAGATTGCTCAGATCACAAAGACAAGCATCACTCCTTGGTGGCAACCTCAGCAGTCAGGTCACCAGTTGCAAAGGACTGTGCTAGCCTCTCTCTTTAAAAGTGGTCCACTCAAGGAAGGGGTGAGCAGTGTGACCTTTCAGTGATCAATACTTGCTCATTCTGACATACTAGGGCAAGACAAATTAGCAGAAAGAACATGGGTTTGGTATCACTGGTAGTGACACTGGTTCACAATTAAACCAGCACCCTCATTTGTGCAAGTCAAACTCCTAGCCTAATCACATCAGGCTTCACACACAAAACATACATCCAAGCGCTTCCTAATATGTGCTTGAAGGAGCCCTGAAAATGTTGACCCTAACTTTTTGACAGTGGCAACTAAACAACTAACAAATCCACAGGGAATATATATATCCCCTGCATATTAGACCATTTGCTCCCAAACCTGGAAGTGTACTACTGGGCCAACTAAACAATGACTAGTCTGCAAAGATTTTTAATGACTAAAAGACAGTGCTTGTAAAAAACAAAAAGTGTCCTCATTTTACATAAGCTAAGTGTTTTGGGAACCAAATTAACCTGTTGGCACAGGAACCAACCACATGCAAAACCAGAAGTACACAATGAAAGTCAGATTGAGAATGGTCACAAAATTTACTCCATGAGTCATGAGACATCAGATGAGTTGCAGTAAGGTATTATTTGTATGGCTGATATGCTTCCATAAAAAATAATTATAGCAATGACAATAGCAGAGGGATTGACTCAATATTCTTACATTAACATAAATGTTCCTTTAACTCAGTTCCACAGTCCCATCATCTGAGTAACCACCCTAATCTTTCAATAATCAAATTGTAGAAATCTATTACCCTCTTCGCAACTCAAAGATATATGACATAAAATTGCAGCTGTTTCTGGAACTGTAGGAAGTCGCATTGCTGCCAGGTTTTGACAAGTCCTTGTGCTACTAGCACTGGGTGAAAAAGCAGGTGGGTTTTCATACACAAGTGTCATGATGCCCAGAATAATCAATACCTGTCTTTCTTGACACTAGGTTTCAGGGGGCCTATCAGAGCTCCCATTCAGCTTTGGGCAATCACTATCTCATGGCTTGACATATGGCTATCAGCTGTGTAAGCAATGAGTTATTCTTCTAAGGAGGAGGGCTCATTAGGAAGAGTGAAGGAACTGTTTTCTCACCACAGAGCTGTTTTCTCTTACTCTGGTCTTGAGATCTGCAGTTCAAAGGGAGCTGAGGCCTCTTCAGACAAGTGGCTTCTACAGAAGGGTGAAGGAGAGTGTATATGCAGGAGTCAGGCATTTTAGTCCAGATAACCAACCTGCGGTTCTCCCCCAGTACAGATCTACTGCAGTTCTGAATGTCCGCTACCGCTTGTCTCAATCATATATGCAGAAGGCATTGTTAAAGCTTTAATCAGGCTTGGCAAGGCAATCAAGCAGGAATCTTCATCTGCAGTAATATTTAAATCCAAGACTTTGCTCAGGTCTTAGGCATGCTGTTGGTGCAACCCCCAATCCAAGCCTCAGTTTGTCATCCAGCAGGGAAAAATAGTAAAAGGTAGCATTCAGACTCTGTATGAGAGACGGCTTTGCATGAATTGCATTGCTCCACAATGAAGTCTCTGTAGCTAATTGAGAAGTGACATTGTTGCATATTTAAAATCTTTTTCTTGCCTCTAGCTGTTAAAGGCTGAGAATGCTGCAGTAATTCCCACTGCTAAATGTGAACTCTTCAAAATAGATAAGAAACATGATAAGATAGTGATGCTTCCAGTCCCTCCTTCAAAGAGACAGGACTAGTTGCTTCAACACAAGTTGAAAACAGAATGCAAAATATTGAGACAGAAGTGGAGACAAGAAGGGGGGCAGGGAAGGAATGGATTGAAGCCACCCCAACAGAGGAAATAACAGCCACCCTATGCTACAAGTTCAACCCTACTTTTTCTGACCCTAATTCAAACAGCCTTCACGCACTCTGAAACAGTATCACCTTTGATTGCACTAACCAAGGGATCATCTGTCAATTCAGAGCATTTAATGGAAATACTGCTGTGGAAATATGGATTAAGTATCCCCCCACCATACAAAGACAATGGTAATAAGCAGGAACATTAGTGAACTACAGATGTTTTTACGTGATCTAAAACACAAAACAAAAGAGCCTGGCTGAAATGCGACTGCAAAGAAACCTTGCCAGGTAGTCAGAGGAACTGAGAGATACAAACATTCAGAACAATATCAAAGATTTGATCCACATCATGGCAATTGTTATTTGCAAATGAAAAAAAAATCACATGCCAGATGAGTCCACATAAATATATTTCTATTTCCTAATTTCAAGAGTATCTCGAAAAAGACATGAAATGCAGATCTTTGCCACAGGAAAGGCCTGGTCCAACAAGATCCAAGAGGTCAAATAAGGTTTCTGCAAAGCTTTGTCATTAAATCCCCATTTCATGCAAGAAAACTGATGGTAGTCTTTGCAGATAATGAAGGCCTAGGAGGTAAGCAGGTATATGTGGGTCAGCAGTTCTCTCCCTGGTGGTGACCAGTATAGACTGCCATTGAACAGTGACTTCAAGCATCACCAAAGTCAAAACATACAGTACCATTTTCATCCTAAAAACACACTACAACTGTGCAAGGCCTTTACCAAGAAAACATCCATTGCAGGCTGAGAATCCATTTGAGGCTGGAAACAAAAACAAGAGAAAAGGGATTCTGCAGCTGGAAAAAAAAAAGTGGGAAATTCACACATAGTCCCTTATATTTTCTTGCAAGTGCCTGAAGGAAACAATAGTCAACCAACAGAAATAAGTAATTTCTTGAAAGCTTCATCTGTCATAGGCTCATCTGGATGCCTGTAGGCAGACATGGCGCTGGGGAGATCCTGCTTTTTCAAGCCTTAGATACCCTCTCAGAGTGGGATGCCTCTGGGAGTGCCAGGATCTGAACATTGGAAAGCTGGCTTGAAAATACATCACTCTCTTCCCCTTAAGGAGAGTTCAGTGTTGCCATTCCACGGTACATCCCAGAAGTCTAAATATTAGACTGCTCCCATAAATCCTCCATGCAGACACCTAGTCACAGTCACTGGTATAAGTAATGAGTTGTTCCTCAGATAAACCTTTCTTAAGGCTCCTGTACTACAGTAATACTCCTGTAAAACATACAAAAAATAAGAAGTAATCCCTTCCCTCACTCAGTACTGCTGAAGCCTTGGGAGTGTCTTGTGCCTGCATTTTGGACACTAGAGTTCAAGAAACATATAGATTAGAGAACTCAGACAATAGCACAGGAATTATCAGAGGTAAAATTAAATAGTTTTTGAGGAAAAAAAAAAGTTAAATAATTTGACAATTTAGTCTACTCTGAAATGAAATGTAAAAACATCCATGAAATACTTGAGGGATTGATGCAAAGAGAAAGAGATCACGTCTGTGCTTACTGCAAAGAAAAGATTAGACATGATAGGCATTAGGAAAACATTTCTAATAATGACATTTAAACACCAGGATAAACCATCAGAAATGACCCTCCTTTCAGATGAGAACATGATGGGATGGTTTGGCAAGATCGTCTCCTGTCAGTGTGTAAGAGGCATTTGGACAATGCCCCTAATAACATACTTTAATTTGGTCAGCCCTGAATTAGTCAGGCAGTTGGACTAGATGATTGTTGTAGGTCCCTTCCAACTGATATAGTCTATTCTATTCTAAACGAAGACATGTGTGGAGCAACTCACTCAAATTATTTCTGCTGTCTGTGATGCTTGTTTCACTTTTTGATCCACGTGCTGTTTCCTACCAAAGCCCAGGGTCTCTGTTCTTCCCTTACACTCACTCAAGCTCCCAGACTGCTATTGCGAGTGAGTTTTGTTGCAGAGGCACCAGCGTGGCGCTGGGAAAGCACAGGGCAGCCAACCTCTCCCTCGCCCCCCAAAGATCATGACACATGTTCAGACAACAACTGGCATCCCTGAAGTGAGAGGGAGGGACAAATGGCAAAAGGGCTGATTGATGCTATCACTGCAATTGAGAGGAAGGGGAAAAACAGAGCCAGAGTCAGGTCAAACACCTCATTCTGAAGGATGTAACGAGACCAAAGTAGGTCTGAGAGATAAAGCATAGCAAGGGTCAGATAGATGCACACCAAGCTGCAACGCACTAAAGGAAGCAAAGAGAAAGGAGTTTTAATTCTCACCTGAGTGGAGGTAAACTGGTGAATCTACATAGGGGATTTATTGACATTTTCTCATTGTGGGGATTCTGCAAGAGTGCAAAAAGAACTAAACAGCTTTGTACAAATGAAAAATCTGCTTTACTCCTAAATACCTTTGATTTGTAAAGCTTCATGGCAAAAGGTATGACTGGTCACGCAATTTTCCAAGTGAAAAATTAAGCTCAGACATGCATCTCGGAGCAGAAGAGAATCTGGGAATTCTGTATCTTCCATCCCTGCTCTTAGACCCATGGCTCGTAAACTGGGCTCTGCAGACCACCGGCTCAGATGAATAAATATTTTCAGAGCTTTCTCTTTGCTTTGTTTTGCTTTTCTGTTTTTCACTTCTGCTTCACTTTCTACATCCAGCCTGTTTTCTTCATATTCTCTCTTTGTATCCAGAGCAAAAGAACCTTTTAATCTGTTTGCACTTCAGCCTTTAGCAGCTAATTTTGCACTACACTTACTCTGAATAGAATACTAGCAGAATTGCCAGCCCCAAATATTCAAGAGTCATAACACTAAAAACTCATGAGCATTTATGTTTTGCTGTTGTATCTTCAAACTTTGCTTTACAACCAGAAGGGCTACAAACATGCCATTTAAAATGAAAGCTGTGATCTCCCTCAAGATCAAGGAACTGGGCTTTCAAGAAAAATGTCCATGTTGTTAAGATTCAGCAGTAGAAAATCCTGATCATTTGCAATTATAACAACTGGCTATGGGTAAATGCATGGGACTAATTGACTGAAACAACACAACAGCAAAGCTAATTCAGATTACTTCCAAACAAATTTCCTTTTCCATCTCCTTCCTCTCTCCAACTGCTCTTTCAGCTGTCTCATAATAAGAGCAACATTACCCAAACTATAGGGTTCACCTTTCAGAATCAAGAGTTTATCTGTATCTACTGAGGGTGACACAGGCAGAGAACAGGGTAGGACAGGAAACCACACCTTACAGCTGAGACAAATGGTCTATTTGCTACTCTATCTGAGCACCAGAGCCCTAATCTTGGATGCAAACAAGATTGTGAAATATGAAGAGGAAAAAAAAAAAAGGCCTGTGATGCTTATCATATTTCAAGATGGGTGGAGTGCAAAATCCAGAGATACTAGATCAATTACAACTACAAAGCAAGCAAGAAAAGGGAGCATAACATAAATATTTTGAGTCTGTAGGATGTGGGTTAATTTATCTGATGGCACGTGTCCTAACGTAACATATTTACACAATTGATAAGATGGAAAAAGACTTCTAGTCTTCATATAAAAATGAAGGATGGCATAATATTAAAACCTAAAAATAGTCCTTTTACAACTACTTATCCAACTTGATACCTGTCTGAGAAGGACAGTTCAACTTTCATACCATTTTCATGCCTGCACAGAACACATAGCAATTGCTCAAGCTAAAAGTACATCCTGTCATTCTGACATTAAAATTTACAAGTTGGTGGTTTGTCTTTGGAAAGATGAAAGAGCTGTATTTATATACAATGTGGAGAACAATTTGGCTTTATATACTTGCAATTACCTGACTAAGTTGTGGGAGCTGCATGTGCAGATTAGAGCAAAGTGTTCAGTGAAATTAAAGGATGGCAAAAAAAGAAAAGTGTATGCAACAAAATACCTACCTTTGCAATGTAGTGTATTGGATAATTACTGTCATTACACTTTCACATGCAATTCATATGATTATATCTACAAACTGGTAAACCAAACCTTTAAATACTGACATCTAACTGTTGCGTACCCACTATTCAATCTATTTTCAGAATGATGGTCAATGAGAATGTCTGAAATTGCTAAGGGCTTCTGTGACTTGTTACCTGAAAGCTGGTCTTCAATTACTGCAATACTAGTATCACAGATTTGACTGGGATTCTGTGGAATGACTGCGCGGCACTTAAACCACAACCTTTCTTTTCTCAATGAATTGTCTGTGACTTTTACATATAGATTGACAACACAGGCAAGAACAGACACCTAGAGAAGGGGTAAGCTTAAGGGCTGCAATGTATGGACACTGCACTGCAGTACCCAAAGACCCTGCTGTCACCCACACATTAATGTGCAAGACTGCATGCTACCAGAAAGATACTTTGATATTTAGCCAACCGGTCACTCAAATTAAGTTATCACCTGGTTTAATTTTGTCACATAAGAAATAAATATTTCTAAGATCACATATAAAATGTAAACATTTCTGCATACGTTGCAGAGTTAAAGAGGCCAAAGGCAGGCAAAGGCTTAATTGAATCTTGAAGCCTGGAGACTGAAAATCCTTATGGTTTATGATCTCACCAGAGACTTACAACAGAATTATCTGCCTTTATCTCTTTGAAGTTTATCTTACTCCATCAGTAACTTTTAGTAGAGTTCCATTAGCTTCTGACAATTTTCCACTTTGCTTCTTATTTCATCAGTAGTTCTTTAATGACATTGGCAGCAGTACGTTTTCATCCATTCCCTGTAGTTCTCCTTGCTGCTTAAAAGCTCTGGCTGTGTAATGAACCCTTATTAGTAAATTTATTAACATAACCGCAGTATCATCTATTAATACTTCTGATTTACACAGCATTTCTTCAAGGACGATTCTGTATTTTGCAACATGATACCTGACTAACAAAAAGGCAGATAAAACGGGACACAATACAGCATGTGCGTATTCATAATTAAATCAATAACTTCAGATCATCAGCTGTGAGCTGGTAGAAAAGTTTGCCCTCTCTCAGCATGGTAACTCCTCGCTTTGAGGCTTAATCTAGGAAAAGTAAGACTGTCAAAATCATGATACGCATGTGAGTATCATACCTCTATTGTATTACCATTTAATATAAAATCCAGACTCTGTTTAAAAAAAAAATAAATAGCTATATCCCTTGGAATCAATCATCTTGTCTTGTGAGATCTGGAACAAACCACAGAGAAGAGCTACTGGGTTTTGTTCACAGTTCTGATACATAATACTGTAACACGACCTATGAACAGGAGGACCAGAAACTGAACAGGAGCAAAACTAACTAGGAACACCTTCCTGTGTCCAAAATTCAATGGGCTAAAAATGTTACAAACAACATACGCAGTAAAAAATTAACTGTATGTATTAAATCTAACAGACTGAATAGCCTAACTCAGCTGTAATGGCATGGGACATCTAAGTTAAATTTGCAGATACAGCTCCTTTTGTCAGAATTACTTGAGGTATGAAACATAACAGATTCTAGAGACTAAATTTTATTTAAACAGCTAAACAACTGGAGCATTTTTATTAAATGAGTATGAAACTCAGCAAAGAGTTCGCATGGTGACTAACACAATTTTTATTGTGAGAAAAAAGAACTCCATGTTCTATAACATTAATAATACCTACTTTATTAGTCTATGGAAGCAAAATAAGGATCACAATCTTTTATGCAAAGCAAGGAAGGATTGAGTCCTTATGTTTATAGTGAACCTACTTCCCTGCAGCTTAGCGGGGAAAGGTGTCTAAGCATACAAAAAAAAGAAAAAGGAAACCTTTCCTTTAACATGGTCACATATTAGTCTTCTAAAAGGGACCAAAATATTCTTAATAAATCAAAGTTACATTGATGTATTTGCAAATCCATAGTATTAAATACTTGAGAGATTCTCGGACATTACCAGGGAACACAGGAAGCTGCTGCTAGCAAGCAACCTCAGCGCTGTCAATAAACCCATAGAATTTAGTTGTTTGCTTTTTAAAACATTGTTTATTGAGAATACTTAATGAGGACTAGGGCTTCAATAGTAAATATTTAACAAAGAGCGCAAATTCCATCACCTAACCTTTTTCTAAAGCACAACTGTCCCATCCTACTTAGGGAAAACTCATTCTGACAATTGAAAGACATGAGATTTAGCCTTCCTTTATTTATCAAAGCTATTAAAGTTTCTTAAGCAAAGGAACCTGTACCCCTCACATCTCTAATCTCATGTTTGACAGGAACAAGTTTCCATAAGATCTGGGAAACACTGCTGTCCTGAACATAAGAACTGTAGTCTTTTCTCCACTACATCCAAAATTGCTTCTCCAACATGTGGAAGTATAATCAACTTCAGTACAATGCACACTATAAAAAAAAAAACTAACAGCATCCAGCCACATTTGAGTGTTAACCAGGTGCATTACCCCAGAAAGCATAATAGTTCACATTTATTTTGCACTGGGTAAGTGCTACCCACACAGAACATGAGATGGTAAGAAAGAGACCCATGAGCAGTGGTTCCTATACACTAACGTCAGAGCACTCAGAAAAACAAACTAAAGTGGACTTTATTTGTGAGGCCCAAGTAGATTTGAGACTACAGGATCCCAGTGCTACAGCATTACTTTTGTTAGTGTCATAAGGCAAAATTTTTGCCCTATAACTGCCTGTAATTCCAGTGACTATATCTATGACGCTATGCTTGCATGTCATGTCAGCTGTCCAATGCGGGAGGCAGGGCAGAATTCTTTCCTTTGTGGTATCTTGTTAGAAGGTATGAACTTATGGCCATCCACCAAACTTATGCAGAAAATATTTCTCACTTCAAATTTTATTTTTAAAAATTTCATACCACTACTGCTCTTTGTACCCTCACATACTGCGGTAGAGCCTCATTCTCCTTTCCTTGGTGCTAACACCATTCAGATATCTGAATGCAGTTGTACAGAGATTCTGCCCTTAAGAACTAGGTCAATGATTGAAGAAACTGTCATTATTTAGGACAGCACGTGAACATTCAACACATGCTAAAAGTTAAGCCTGCGTGTGAATGCTGTTCCAAACCAAGGCCTAGGAGTAGGAAAGATCCTATCCCTCAGTGCTTTATTCAAACATAATTACCAAAACACAAACTCCATGGGGAGGTAAAGCTGCACTATCAGAATCAACAGCCCAAGATAATACTACAGCCAGACTACACCTAGCAGCTAGTAACAAAGTGACTGTGAAGGATGCTGACTGTCTGCAGTGCCATCCTGAGAACACAGCCAAGTGTACTGTCAGTAGCTTCTCCTGCCGTTACCTAAGGCACATTACTCACTACTGCTCTCACGAAAACTGCCAAGTTAATGAATATAAATAAATAAGACTTGTTTTGCTTTTTAATATATGAAAATCCCATTAGTTGATGCTGTGAATGTGTTTAGCTGTAAGAACCAAAGCTAAAAATATGTGCAGCTTGAATGTGCATTCCAGCCTGCAGTTGACAAAATCTCAAATTCAGTACTTAGGACAGAGGAGTTTTCTGAGGGTTTTTTTGTTTTGTTTGGTCTGTAGGGTGGGGCACTTTTGCAACTTGCAGCTTTTTTAAGAATCTCACACTGAGGCAGAATCCCAGTTCTAAAGGACGCTAACTGGCACTTTAGTCAAAAGCTTTCTGAAATTAAAGACTCTGAGTTCAACTATTTGAGAGAGAAAAGGAGGATTTAAGTAGAGACTAGTTCATAAAGCAACCACATCCTTTTCATTTATCTTTTATGCTAGACAGTTTGCCACTTGGGTGAATCTGAAAAACACTGAAGACAAACTGATTTTAAAAAACAAACAAACAAAAGCCTTGACAGAAAGACAAGTCAAAAAGGGTCGAGGGTCTAAGCCCATTTAGATGAAATCAGGGTTTAGTACTTATCTAGCAAAACACCAGAAAGAATTTCTGCCCTGTCCAATCTTTTAGAAATCTCTGCAGAGACTTCCCTTGCTTTGATTCTTGATCTCTGTGTGATCACATAGTTTATTCTTCTTCTTTTTTATGGCATATCTGTTATCTAGTAACTTTTACTGCAGGCTCTTCTAGTTATTTGCAGGAGTGTGGTGATATGCTGATGAATTCCACATCTAGAGCCTATATAGGAAAAAGGCAATATCCAGATGGAGTTTTACTTCTGAACTAGTCCGTGGATAATTTCAGAGGCGGGTATAATTGTCTCCACATGCACAGACACACCCGGCCCAATCACATATTTATGTTTACCATTAAAGCAAAACGTATATATAATATTTATTTAGAAATAAGAGGCAGTAAGGGTAGAGTTTCCAAGTGGGTGCAACAGTAATTTCTAAACAACAACGACAAAGGGGATGAGGCATTCTGAAAAGCAGATTCATTTCGGGCTGTCCCTCTCACCCCCCAGCGAGGCACAGACTCCCGCCCGCTTCCCCCGGCCCAGCGGCCAGGCCACCGCCGGGATGCTCCACCGCTCCGGCAGCAGGGCTTCTCCTCGCCGCAGGAGAGAGCGCGGCTGCCGGCGGTCCCGCTCTGCCCGCGGCCGACCCACGCCGGCCCCTCGCCCATCCCGCCCCCCCGCAGCCTCCTGGGCTGAGGAAACTCCCCCTCGCCGGAGCGGGCCTGGCCCCAGGCACTTCCCACAAGTTGTGCCAAGCGCTGCCGACTCGCTCGCAGCCCCCGGCCCCCCCTCCGCGCTCCCCTCCGCGCCGCGCCGCCCGCCCAGCCCCCTACCCCGGTGCCCCTGAGGGGGCTTCCCCCGCCCGCGCCCCGCGGCGCCGCTCACCGACTGCAGGAAGTGGAGGGTCCCCACGTAGTCCCGCTCGGTGCTGAGGATCTCGTTGAGGACGCAGAGGCGGAGGCGCAGCTGGCGGTCTGTGTCTTTGGGGCAGCCGGCGGGTTCCGCGGTGCTGGGGGCGCCGGGTGGCGGCGGCGGTGGCGGCGCCTCCATGGTGGCGGCCGCGGGGCGAGGCGTTCCGCTTCCCCGCCGCTCTCCTCCGCCGCCTCAGGAGCCCCCCATCGCCGCGCGGTGTCCGGCGCGGCTGGGCAACGGCCCCCTCCCCCTGCCGCCCCCTCGGCCCTGCCTCGCCCGCGGGTGGAGGCGCTACAGGGGTCGGTCGCTGAGGGGAGTCCGGCGGCGGGACATACCGGGGTAGCGGCGCGGCGAGCGCTCAACGGCGAGGCAGCGCTGAATGAAGAGGGAAGGGAAGCCCCGGCGGCGGGGAGGCGGGGGGGGAGCGAGAGGCGGGCGGGGAAGGCGGGACGGGGAGGGCGAAGGCGGCGGAGCCCGGCCCCTGGGGGCCTGGCCGGGCCAGCGGCGGGCAGGGGCCTGGCGGGGCGGCGCGGTGGGAGCGCGGTCTCGCCCCCCCACACACACACTGCCTCACACCCACGGACACCCCTCACACCCGCGCTCCCTCATCGCCTCACCGCACGCACAGCCCTCACACCCCGCGCTCCCTCACACACACCCACACACATACACACACGCCCCGCGCTCCCTCATCACCTCACGCGCAGCCCTCACACCCCACACTCCCTCACTCACACACACACCTTACACCCCACACTCCCTCACACACACACACACCTTACACCCCACACCCCGTCACACACACACACCGTACACCCCACACTCCCTCTCACACACACACACGCCCCTTCACACCCCGCACTCCCTCACACACACACCTCACACCCCACACTCCCTCACACACACACCTTATACCCCACACTCCCTCTCACACACACACACCCCCCCCCACACCGCGGACTCCCTCACACACACACCTCACACCCCACACTCCCTCTCACACACACACCCCCCACACACACCGCGGACTCCCTCACACACACCACCCTCACACCCACGTTCCCTCATCACCTCACTTCACCTCACGCGCACGCGCACCCTCACACCTCGCACTCCCTCACACACACACCTCACACCCCGCACTCCCTCACACACATACACACACGCCCCTCACAGTCCACACTCACTCACACACACACCTCACACCCCACACTCCCTCACATACACACACAGCCCCCCTCACACCCATGTTCCCTCAGCCCCCCTACACACACACCTCACACACACCCCCATCACACCCACCTCACACCCGCAGCCCCTCACACCATGCACCCACACTCCCTCATTCCCCCCCCAGACATACCCTGCACCCCCGCACCCACACCCCCCCTCAGCCCTCACACTCACACACACCCCACACACCCTGCGCTCACATCTCCGCTTCCCACACACTTCACATGCCACCCACTTGCACCCCCCACAGCGGACGCACACCCCACACACTACATTCACACAGCACACCCAGACACTGGGCTCACACCCCCCACACACACCGCGTTAACACCGCGCAGGGCGATAGACACGCCACGGCTACCTGCACCTACACAGAATTGCACCCAAGTCTACAGACCCCCCTCCCCTGAGCAGGGGACACACAAACACAACTCGTACACAGAAGTACATACAGGAAAACGCACACCAGAATGTACACAAATATGCAGAAATAAGCTACTGCAGACTTCTGTGCCAACAGAGAACAGATACGACAAATGTGTTTCATTGCCATGAATCAAAAAAAAATTTTTTTTTAAGATGGTTGTAACTGCTTGTGCAAAGTGAGTGCAGGGGGTGGGGGTTAACGGGGTAAACTGCACACAAAAATAGACTGAGTCGTGCAAGTCGGTGCTGCTCCCACTGACTTCCAAAAAGCCTAATTGATTCGTAGCAGTGGAGATTCTCCCAAACGTCTTCATTACACCGTACAAAAGCTGCCAGGCTTTCTTCAAACTACAAATAGATATTTATTTATTTTAAATTTAAAAAAAATAGTTTCAAAAGGAAATTTTAAAAATTATACTAATGTGAACTTTTAGGTGACGTAAGGACAGAGATACTTACCTAATCATAGAATCATTTAAGTTAGAAAGGACCTTTAAGATCATCAAGTCCAACCATTAACCTAGCACTGCCGAGTCTTAAACACTAACACAAATAATGTAATAAATCATCATCTTCCTCAGGCTAAAACAAAATACCTCTTTGGGTATTTTAACTTAACAGTGACTTTTGTTTTTTGTCTTGACTGATCTCCTTTATTCTACTCATTAAGTTTTCTGTTCAGGAGAAAATGATGGCAGTCCAACACACACAATTGTCATCTTAAAGTCCGATTTAGGCTCCATGGATACCATATTACATGAAATGAAAAAACAGCTCTTCGGTCAAGACATAGTTGCAGCAGGCTGCAGGTCTGCAGTACAAAGGAAATATCTAAGGTGCTTTCAGTCCTTGGTGTGGAAGTTGCCTTTATCAAGTAACAATAATATATGACTTCGCCACGTCTCCTTATGATGCAGCCTTGGGTCAAGGTGCGCAACGTGCACCTTCACAAACATGAATCTCGTGGTGCGCTGCAATACCACTTGCTGCAACCTCCTCAGTGAGAAACGTTTCCTTCACTCTAAGTCAGTCTGAAACACGATTGCTCAAAATGGGAAGAAAAACATGGGAAAGCTCTTCTCTCCCTAAATGTAGGGGGTTTGAGGGAAAAGCACTGACAGAAAGGGAATAACAAGGGATAATTCTGGATTTTGTGCAGATCTCAGCTGTACTGAGGGAGATGGAAGAGCACCACAGCACAGGCCTGAGACAAGGACAGGGAAGCAAAGTGTTCAGAAGGTCAGATTCACTGGTTTTCTTTCAAGTTGTTTATGTTTAATCTTTCGTTTTCTTCTGAAAATCACTACAGCGTTTTCATTTATTTAGTCAGTGTGTCTCAAATTGATGTCTTTTTAAAAATCATCAAATGTTTTTTTCTGTTTGGGACAAGTGGCAAGACTCTCTTCTAAAAGATCCTAACAGTTTAAATAACAATACACTCTGCTGGGAAAAATCAGCATCCTCAAAGCTACGCCCCCACCCTGTGGCTGAATGAGAAAGTTGTTAGTGTTAAAGTTGTTAATTTGTTAACTGTGTCTCCTATGTTTGCCTCAAAAGTCTTAAAATAATTTCATTTCCATAGCAAATGCTGCGATAGGAGACCGTCACAGAATCAGTAGGATGTTATCTGAGCAATGCCTGAACTAGTGGTGTGTGTGCCTGTTTGTTGACGTTGTGGATAAGCTACATTGCTTAAAAATACTTTTCTAGCTTTATTGTCAGCATTAGAAGCATTAATATGTAAGGATTTTTAAAAGGATGCTACCTGTGACTGGAAAAATTAAAATGTTAAGAAAAAAGTTTACATTAAAATTAAAGGGAGATTTTAAATTCTTTTTAGAAATGGTTTTCTTTTAACTGCAGAAAAATTCATTTTGGTGAAGTCCAAATTATTTCAGACATACACATAATCCTTACTTTAGAATTGATATTCTCTTAGTTGCTAGCATGGCTTTTCATTTTAAAGACAAAAATCTGTAATTAGCCAGCAAGCTCTTTTATTTTTAAAGGGATATTGTGTGTTAACTGAATGAAGCTTCAACGGAATATACGTTCCTTCTAGCTTGTTTTCTTTTTGCTTCTTTTTCATTTTTTTATATTTTTAAAAAGGAAGTAGTTTACAACTACTGTTCAGTTATGAAGAGAATTTTTACTGCCAATATTTTTTTCAAGTGAGAACTTCAAAAGCAAACAAAAAATGCTGCTACTTTGTAAAACAGTCAGGGAGTCAATTATCAGGAGGCTGACATATCAATTACCATGAAATTCACCATCTTTCGTGAAGATGTAATTAATTTACACGTGCTTGTAAGTTGTTTGGAGCTGTTATATTTGTACACTGTCTACCACAGTAGCACCAAGGTGGTAAGGTCTCTACACGGTATCACAATACCAAAGAAAATAAATATCAATTACATGTTTGTCTACATACTGTCTGTATTCACTCTTGTAGCAGAAAACGTTATTCACTGTTAGCCTGCCAAAGGCTGTAGGAAAGCTCCCAGAAAGTTGTGTGGGATGTGATTGGGACCCTATTTGCTGCAGGATAAAATTTAGAAATCCGGAGTGATTGTAGAATTTGTTTATACTGATATACCCTTCAGCCTCAGCAAGGAAGATCTGATAAATCACCCACCTGCCTCTTGCCCACTTTTTTTTTTTATTCTCCTTTAACCATTGTTATTCCTTTCTGAAAGGACTATCTGTTCATCAGGCTTCCCAAAAGCATACCGTCCTGAAGTTGGCTGAAGTTAACAGATGTTCTTTCTGCTAACTTTAGGAAATTTTGAATCAAATCCCTGCTTCTGGCTTATCAAAAAATTGCCACTCATGCTTAGTTTCAAAGTGACCTGACGGCAAAGGCTCAAGTGCATTACATGTTTTGCATGACCCTTTGTCTGTGCACACATTATATATATGATTTATATGAACCAATCCCATACATTTATTTATTCGTGGTGCTAAATAAACTCCAGCCTCCTATGCTTGATTTATGAAAATGTTTATACAGCTTTTCGGTGGAATTTAGTACACCACAGTTTCACAACTTATTGAACCTCTCTGTGGTGAAAAGTGTGTGGACAATAAAGAGTTTTGGGTACAGTGTGCATCTAAGAGACAAGATATCTGAATGTTACTTTCCTGTATTGATCTCTACTAGGTTTTTGTGTGTATGTTCTCATTGTTGTGTTAAAAGAGCTACTGGATTATAAGTTCCTGTATGTTAGTGTTCGAGGTGGTTTGTCTGGATTTCTTGGTGAATATGGGTCTCGAACAGTCCATGTATGGCAAGCTAACTTTAAGAGACGCTTAAAACTGGGAGTGAGCTTTGTGTGGAGCTGCATATGAGCTAGTATGTGCTGCAGAAAGCCAGGCATCACATAGCTATTGCTCATATGATCACAGTTATACTGTTTCCAGATCTGGTACATGATGTCCATGGGGCACCCTAAATTCACTGTCTCAATTCAGCATTTACTAATCCATAGCCCATTTCACTGAGCAGTATAGAAATGCCCAAGGGCTCATGGGAAATCAATAGGTCAGTTGAAATATGGTTCCCCGAAACAATTTTGGCACTCAAGCCCTGTGTATGACGTACCTGGCTCAAGGTAGTTTAAGGATTCCCTGAGCTAGAGGTTTTATCTGGACCATTGTTTTTAATAGCCACCAATGGGCCTATTTCCCAATGAATGCTCCTAAAGCCTTTTGCACACATTTAAACTTTTGGCTTTTCCAGCATCCTTTAGCAACTGGTTCCACATTTAATGATGTACTCTATGAAAAAAAAAATATTTCCTTTTGCTTCAGACCTGAGAATTTACTTGGTTGCACCTTAAGTTTAGTATTGCAAGAAATAGAGTTTAATCACTGTCCATGCTTTACTCACCATTTAAGATTTTGCAGACATTTAGCATATATGTCTACCAAGACTTCAGTAAAGCCTGTTACACTGTTTCCCACAGCATACTCCTGGAGAAACTGGCTGCTCATGGCTTAGACAGGCATACTCTTTGCTGGGTTAGAAGCTGGCTGGATGGCCAGGCTCAAAGAGTTGTGGTGAATAGAGTTAAATCCAGCTGGCGGCCGGTCACAAGTGGTCTTTCCCAGGGCTCAGTATTTGTGCCAGTTCTGTTTAATACCTTTATCAATGACCTGGATGAAGGGATTGAGTGCACCCTCAGTAAGTTTGCAGATGCCACCAACGTGGGCAGGAGTGTGGATCCTTGAGGGTAGGAAGGCTCTACAGAGGGATCTGGACAATCTGGATCGATGGGCTGAGGCCAATGGTATGAGGTTCAACAAGGCCAAGTGCCGGGTCCTGCACTTGGGTCACAACAACCCCACGCAGCACTACAGGCTTGGGGAAGAGTGACTGGAAAGCTGCCTGGTGGAAAAGAACCTGGGGGTGTTGGTGGACAGCTGGCTGAATGTGAGCTGGCAGTGTGCCCAGGTGGCCAAAAAGGCAAATAGCATCCTGGCTTGTATCAGAAATAGCGTGTCAGCAGGACTAGGGAAGTGATCGTCCCCCTGTACGCAGCACTGGTGAGGCTGCATGTCAAGTACTGTGTTCAGTTTTTGGTCCCTCACTACAAGAAAGACATTGAGGTGCTGGTGCTTGCCCAGAGAAGGGCGATGAAGCTGGTGAAGGGTCTGGAGAACAAGTCTTATGAGGAGCGGCTGAGGGAACTGGGGTTATTTAGTCTGGAGAAAAGGAGGCTGAGGGGAGACCTTATTGCTCTCTACAACTACCTGAAAGGAGGTTGTAGCGCGGTGGAGGTCAGTCTCNTCAGTGCTTGGTTAACGGTTGGACTTGGTGATCTTGAAGCTCTTTTCCAACCTAAATGATTCTATGATTCTATATTTCCCCTTTGTGGTGTCCACATCAAGTTAAAACACCTTCATCTGTTAGACCCTTCTCATATTGAAGCCATTTGACATGGTTGACCATCTTTATTGCTCTTCTCTGTACCTATAGCAGTTCTACTATATCCTTTTAGAGATGGTAGTAATGGATTTCTGCAACCCATTAAGGATGTATGTATGTCAGGGATTTATTCAGTGGTACCATGATGTTCTGTGTGCTGCTTCCATATAGGCTCTAAAATGCTGCTTGCTTTTATGGCTGCTGCTGAGCAGAGAATAAACCCTGACCCCAGGAACTGTTTAGTGAATGGCAGTAGCTAATTTAAAACCTGTCATTGTATCTGTAGATATGCAGAGTAATTCTAGAAACTTCAGTCAAAACAATGTAGTTAATAGAGATTTCCATCAGTTTAATTGAAATCAAATTCTGGCCTGTGTGTAGTGGACGTGAATCACCTTTCACCTACCCCTATGTAATTCATTGCAGCTTACTGATTTCACTAAAGTCACTACTGATTTATTCTAGCTAAGAATTAATCCCTTTGATTTCTACAAATGATTTATCTTCAAGCAAGATATATAGAGGTAGTTTGCAGTGAGCTTTGCAGAAATAATTTCTCAGGTTCTCACTCTCCAGGAACCTAGACTGCCAGTGGAGCATTTGCATTTCCTTTTTTAACATCAGCATAAAAATAATTTCAGAATAAAAATGCTCAGGTAACTTGACTGCAGAGTGACTTGGAACAAATATAGAGAAGCTTAGAGTGAGCATGGAGAACAAAGAAACAGAATTGCTAGGCAGGGCTGGGTGGAATTCTCTTTGATTAGAGGATAATATTGTACACACATTCAGTTAAACTCTGAAAGCACTTAATTAGACTCATGGTGTGTGGCAGAAGGAGGTAAGTATTATTATGTCCATTTGAAAATGGGGAAACTGAGATATAGACAGCTGAAGTGGCTGCCCAAGAACACAGTGTCAATATGTACAAAACTGGAATTCAGGAATTCACAGTTCTCAGCTTTGACTTACAGACCCCACTCCAAGGGGCCCCCATGATATCACACAAGTTTTCCAGTCAGAGAATGGACAGTTGTTTCCATCATAGAGGCAGGAGAGATGGACGAAACTTTTTGAACATATTCCTGGTATTAAACTCACTAATTAATCAGAAATGCAGCCTATTTCCTTTTCATAGGCTTCAGTAAGCTTTGTGTCAAATCCTAAATGCATATAATTGAGGAAGAAACGTCTTATTTCATACATTCTATAATCAAGTCAAGACATCCAATTTTTGAAGACACTCTGGGAGGAGCTTGTATTTGTTATTATTCGCTTCTCTGATATCTCTTTTCTTTCCACTGCCTGATTCACCTCTTTTATTATATTTCCCCTCTTTTGCTCTTCCTCAATCATATCCACCTACTTAAAACTAATCACGTACTAAAAAGTGCATAATTAGATTTTCATGATGCTCTTTCCTGACATAATTTTTTGATTATGTAATTAAGGGTTCTCATTGGGCTCTTGAACTGAAAGATTATTTTTGGTTTAATTAATCAAAAGGTCTTGCTCAATTCAGGGCATTTCTAAGCAGTTTTGTTTTTAAGTAATGTGCAGAAAGCATTTCTATTATTCCTGACATATGATGTTATGTGATACGCTCTTTACACTCTAAAGTCAACAATAGAGAAACAATGTCCTGACAGCAGGCTTAGGTACTTTTATCTAAAGCATCAGAAACTAGGGGTAGGGAAAAGAAGATGCATCAAACTTCAGAATGCTGAAAGCAGGATGATTTTTTTATTTTGCAAATTGGAAGTCTGCCAGATTTTGATGAAATAGTCAATTAAACTGGAGATTTTTCAAGTGACTTTTTTCCTGTGTGAGAACATTTACAAGTTTGCAATTCCTTACATTTTTTGCTGACCAATTAACATTCTTATGAAATTTGTTGTTTTGGGAAGTTTTGCAGATTGTATTGCAAATAAGTATTTGCCCTGAGCTAACACAACCAAGCAAAAGTAACTTTTTGTATTTTTTTCTCTATATGTACATGAAGATAAAATAACATGAGTGATGGTGCTTGTTTTTGTTTATAAATTGCTTCTTCCTAACTGCATGCATATTATTCTCAACCATCAGTACATCTTACAGGAAAAGCCACCTACCTTTGTGTCAGCACAACCAGTGTGTTTAAAAAAAGTAATGAAGAGGTGGAGACTAGAATTATGCAGCCACTTGTAAACTCATGTGGTTTTTATAACTAGAGCTGGAAAAGGAGTCTCCCTCATGGAACAGAGATTTGAAGATCAGAGAAAAAAAAATGTATTAAATACATGATATCCAGCAGGCATCCATCCATCCGCTCTTCTTTTCTCCAGTTCTATTCTCTGCTTTCTCCCATGGAGTTCAGTGGTTTTGAAGATGTAGATCTTGATTTTGGGGGCTAGGGATTGGCAATAGCTCAGCAATCTGTCTGCAGGCTTTCAACTGCAACATGTGCTTAAGAGGTTTGATGGATCATTCACATGCTTAAGTTCAGACCGCCAACGTGATTGACTCAGTTGGGGCCGGCTCCCTGTGCTGGTGTAAGGGGAAGGAGCAAGACATCATATAATGGGATGCTGCATCAGCTGCTTCTTTGACACTCAGTGCTCCAAATGTGTTTGAACAGAGGTGTAATTTCTGTTTTTTGTTGTCTGCACCTGCAGTTTTGGTCAGACAGAAAATACCTTTTTTTTTCTTTTTAATGCTGGGGGTCATCAGTAACCTAATGCGCATTTATGAGGTGATATGTGAACTCTTTTCCACTAAGTACTAAGAGTAAGGGGAGTCTGAATTTGGTAAACTAAAGATGAGCTGAACCAGTTAGATATCACATTAGCACAAAATAGATAGCTTTGTCATAATACATAACTTTGCCATTTACAGTGTCCCTGTCCATCTTGTATTCAGGGTAAAACTTTCTCCATGGTTATTCTAGTGTGCATATTTTATATCCATAGGGCTGAATTCATGTAATTGGGAAAAATTTAGTCCTGTATGTAGCTTGGACTGTGGTTTTATGGTTGGACTTGAGTCAATCTAAGTGTGAGCTATCCTTTTTCCCCTTTCTACCTTGCTGCATGTTTTCACCACCTCCTTTGTGACACTGTGGTGAACAGGATCAGGAACTTATCAGCTGATCCAGCTGAAAATTAACCGGAAGGCAAACAAACAAAAGGTCCTTTTTTCAGTCAGATTTGCTCCCTGACTGGCTCAGTGCGCAACCCCCAAGAGATACTGCTGGCATGAGAGGAGGCGTAAGGTCTTGTGGTACGGGCAGGGCTGGGAGAAGGATGGGACTGCCTCCTTTGGCAGTAACTCACATGCAGATCAGTTTAAAGCCCTTTGTGAAACAATAGCTTTACACTGCTCTGTGCATCAATGCTGGATGCAGTCTGTGGAATTATAGTCACTTATATAAGGTCAGTGCATGGGTTGTGAGCTCACAGTGTAGGAATAGAAAGACATTCTGGGAAATCATCACCTAGCTCTAACAGAATACTAATTGACTACAGCAGTCCCACTAGACAATGGGAATCAGACTTTTTTTGCCTTATGGATATTGTCAAAGGGGGCTATTTTTTTTCTCTTGCTGATTTTGTGCAGCAACATTAAAAGGAGGTGTAGCAATAAAAATGCCGCTAAACTGACAGTATCACTTGTGAAATCACAGAACACTTTCATTTGAATTACAGTGTAAATGCTGTACAAGTCATAACAGGAAGCCAGTGATAGCAGATTAAAGTTAAGGGGAGGCCTATTTGCTTTGCCACAGAAGATGGAACTTGGTGTAAACACTAGTGGCCCAGAACACAGCATGCTCAAGGTCTTAGACTGAAGATGGAAGGAAATGGGGTAGATCTGTTTTTCTTGTAGCTTTTTGAACAACCAAATTGCATTAGTGATAGCAAACATGTCACTTATGGCCCCTTTGCTTTCAGAAGGTCAGTACTTTTGAAAAATACTCACTTTGGCCGAAACTTTCTAGTCTAAGTCCAGAGGTAAAAAAATGCGAAGTTTTGTTCAGAATGCTTGAGTAGAAGTGAAAAAAATATTCTTTCCTTTTCAAAACTGAAGAAAAATATCACCATGTAGACTCAATGCTGTGCTGGAATTGCTTTTTTTGGGGGGTGAAGAAAAGGTAATTTGAACTGAATGTAGCTAACATGCTACAGAATGTTTTGTTTAAACAGAAAGTACTTACAAAAGTCTAAGGTGTTTGTCTTCAGCATGCATGACGTTTGGATTTTATAGCTCATAGGTGCACCCTGGTGTTAAGTGACTATAAAGTATAAAACGCTAAGCAGAATTTTCTTTCCCTTTCTGAGGATGTTGACTTGAACTAGATTGTGCAGCTGATTTTACACCTTTACAGCCATTGCTGATCTCCATAATGATTTGTCACATAAATAGTCCCAAGCCCTGAAACGGACCTTCACAATTCAGACTTTTCTGGAAGTCTTTGCAAACTTCAGACAGCAGCCCTGAGCTCTGCCAGTCCCTGGGGAAGAAGGCAAAAAGCCTTTTATGTTTGCTTTCTCCCAAGCATAAGGAGAGGAAACACCTCTTTAGAAGTGTGCGGACAAAGCTTTCTCTTTGAATGGCTGATGCTTTGGGCTTGGCTTGCACTAGAGCTGTGTTTTCCTTGTTCAAGCACCAAAATGCCTGCAGAGCCCCATCTTTACTGTGTCCTCTAGAGGGGTAGAAGTCAGTGTTTTGTATGTGAAGTTTAGGCTTTGGCTAGATTTCTGATTGGTATGCACCTTGTCACAGCAACAAACAAAGCTTGTGCAAGGTAATCATACAAATAGGCCAACTGTAGTCACTGACAATGCCTGTGTGCATAAGGGTGGAGGGGGGTGGGTTCAGTAAATCTGTGTCTCCACATTTCATTTGAATGACCTCTGATATGGGAATTATTTTTCCACTCTGCTGGCTGAAAAAATTACAGAACCATTTCAGTTTCAAATTAAGCATGCTTCCTAATAACACCAGACCAGGAGAGTTAACAGCTTCTTTCTTCTATGTCAGCACAACATATTGCAACTCAATTTTCGTATAGGAAGTTTCCTTAAAATGGTAGCTGGGATTTAAGTTATGAAGTACGGAGATACAGGGGGAAACTAGAGTACT
Source organism: Anarhynchus alexandrinus (assembly GCA_008711295.1). Taxonomy (NCBI): domain Eukaryota; kingdom Metazoa; phylum Chordata; class Aves; order Charadriiformes; family Charadriidae; genus Anarhynchus; species Anarhynchus alexandrinus. The sequence continues at coordinate 1,527,074 of VUYV01000044.1, forward strand.
AAAATACCAGTTTTAAAAAGAAGGCCAAAAGAGCCAATATAATGATGAGACAGAGACATTCAAGAGGGTTGTGGAAAAGTTTCCAGTGACAACAGCACAGAAAAATCATTTCGCACTTTATAAACTGAACCAATCTGGAGGGAGAAAGAAAGAATCAGTCCCATACCCTAATTTCTCCCCCCCCACCACACTTCAGTTTTGTCAATATGTTTCTTTTGTTCCAGTAATATTTAGTCTCATCAAGTATTTGGGAAACACTGAAAGGATAAAAAAAAATGAAGCCTAAGTAAAATAAGGGTGACTGGAGAGCTCAGTAGACCTGTTTGGTTACACATGTTAATTCTGGCCCAGTAGGCAGAAGATATAAGAGGCGAAACCAGAACAAAGCTCCTTTTGTCTAAATGAAGATTCCTCTAAAGAATACCTAAAAGCAAATTGAGAATAAATGAATACAGTAATAAGGAGAGAGAGGAAGCCTTTCCTGCTGAGAGGAAAGGAAACGAGTCTTCTTAAATCTGAATCAAGGAGCAAGGAAGTGTCTTGAACTGGCTTTGTGAAAAACATGAAGAGTTCTGCACATGCATGAATAAAATCCGTACTGTGTGGTAAAAGCCAGGGACATTTCTTGATGACTCTCTGCGTTTCTTACAAGAAATGATGAGATATAAAGATCAGATGAAAGGTCAGAGAGAAGGTCATTTATCAATTTAATTCCTGGTGCTACTAATAGCTCTCTTTGTGTCTGAAGTCATCCCACTAGTAAGCAAAATCAGGGCTGATGCACAGGCGTGTGTGTCAGAGGTGGAGAGCAATTACTAAAACCCTATAAATCTGCAAACATTCAACTCCTTTCCGTTTAATAAGTTCTGACAGGATTTTGTTATATTGTAAACCAGGATCTTTGGTAGCTTAGTATTCTGTTTCTTTCATTTTTACTAAATACAAGGTTTCTGTCAACAAAATCTGAATACTTACGCTATTACCTACATGAAAAGCAAAATACAATGCAAACCAGGCGTTTCTGTGCACAAGACAGAATGCGTAACAAGTCAGTCCTGTGGCATTCAGATACATGCAAGTGTAACTAGCATTGCTTGAGTGGCAAATAAAGTCTCATTATCACCTCTCAGACAGGAAAAATTGCAAGTGAGTGATCATCCAGCCTTGGGTCTTCCACCTCTCAGGCACTTCAGGGTGTGGGAGCTACTCAATTTCATTTGCGTCTTTCCACTCAATTAGACTTCTCACTTTGCAGTCAAAAGCAGTGATTGGCAAAATATTTTTTCCCATCTGCTCTCTCACTCTGGCTGCTATTTTTTTTTTAATAAATACACTTCTTTTTTCTAAAGACAAGTTGTTTCTAATGTTTATATGTATTTAGGTAACTGTAGGCTTTTCTGGCCTAGACAATGTTCTGTTCTAAAGACTATAAAAGGAAAATAGTCTCAAATTTTCAAGTCTGAGTATGTTAAGCCTCTTAAAATGACTGGTTTTAGGGCTGCTACCCACAAGAAGCACAAACTGATGTCAGTCAGTGGGAGCGGTGTGTGTTCAGTAAAATAGGCCATGAAGGTAATCATATTTGGATATGCGAACACTTAGATTTAAAATCTGATCTTCAGATTCTATTGCATCTCTGGTTGTCTAAACACTGTTATGTTCCTAAGAGATGCTATTATTGTTACATATTATTTGTTATTACAACAATGAGCAGAGGCTGCAGTTCAGGATCAAAGTGTCTTTATCTGCTTCTGTATAGCACATCTGAAGATGTGATTTACAGTATTAACTCATGTGAATCTTGTATTCAACCCAGTAGGTACCAGACCACTACTGATTTCAGTAAGAAGCTCCTTCTGCCGGGACTACTACAAAAAAAAAAATAACCCCCCCAAGCCCTCCCAAAATCTCTCTAATTTGTTTTTTATTGAAATGTGGGATTTTAACAAAATTATTGTGTGGGAGACATGTCTGCTTTCTTTGGACATGCATATCATCCTTTGAAATGTGAAAAATATGAAAACTGCAGTTTTGGGATTTAGCCAAAGCATAAGTTTTTCAGACTTTTTTTATAAGAAAGTTCAAGTTCTCTTCTGAGTGAGACAGCTGAAAATCTGATCAGTCCTGTTGGCTTCATAAGGAAAGAAGAATTTAATTTTTATTGACTTAGAATTGTATAAATCTGGCATACTCCATATATGGCTATTATCCTTTGTAAACTAGTTCAAGGTAAAATATTAAGGCATAATATAAAATATCAGCATTGTGCAGAAACACTGATGTAAGTTTCAGAGGCCTGACTGTGGAGGTGGAAGAGTATCATTGAATTTGTGGAGTGCTTTATGTGGACTAATTACAGAAACAGCTGGTCTAATTTGTCTGGCACAGCACTGTGTAAATACAGCTATATTGCCTCTCCTGTCAAATGATTTTTTTTTCATATCATGACATTGCCTGGTGCTGTTTAGATGTATTGTCAGCGTCCTTTTCTCAAATTACAGCTTCCCTGGTTAGGAACGCAATTTCAGTGTGAGGCTGCTGGCAGTATGTTGGTCAGACGGATACAGAAGATCTGAGATCTGGATTTGAAGAAAACAGTGGGAGTAAAAGAGGGAGAAATATATATAAACCTCATGATGAAATGTTTTGCTAATACCACCCAAATACTCATATAAATACCCACTTAATAATTTGTTTTAGTAATCCTTCAGTTACCTCAATTATACTGTTAGCAATGGGAGAACTCTTTACCATCTGGCTTTATTGATTTTAGGGCATGCAGTGTTGAACTGGAAAAAATTTAGAGAGCTGAGACAGTGAATCAAATGTGGAGTCCCCTGGGAAATCCGCTAGTAAGTACATTACTGGACAGCAGAGAAAACAGCTAGAAGCCAAGCAGAATAAATAGAAGCAGTCCCTATGGAAATGATTAAAAATGGGCAGCAGAAGGGAAAAGATCTACAAGGAATTTCTGCTAATGCTGGACTGGGAACTGGGCTAACGTACAGACCAGTGCTGTTTTCCCAAGAATTTTCCTGTCCATTCTGCATCTTTATTTAGGGTGAGGTTTCCTTCTTAATGCAAAAGATGTAGCAATATGCCAGTGGGGGAAGTGCTGTGAGGTTCGCCCTGTCAGTCACCGAGGAGCACCTGGCCCCTGGGCAGAAATCCAGAGAAGCTTCTTGCCAAGGAAGTAGCTTATACAAACTGTGAACTGTGTCCACCTGTTAGGCATTGTATGCTCATGATTTATGTGTTGCACTACAGACATATTTGCTACAACTAGCTCTTTACATCAGTTTAATAGTTATTCTTGTAATTGGCACTGAATTTGCTTGCAAACACATACATGCAGATACGTGTATTCTTTCCCTGTTTATCTGCCTTCTGTTCTATTAAAAGGCTTTCTTTCCTTGCATGCTTCCAACCACAAATGCACATCATGCAGTTAAACTCTGTATGCAGCACAGTGCTGCATTCAGTCGTAATGTTGAGCTAGTCTATGTTGCTTTTGAATTAGCCAGATAACTCACGCGCTCCCCTCAGAAAATCAGCTAATGTGATCTTAAAAAATTTTGAGGAAAATAATTAAAAAACTGAAAATATTTCTGAGAATGATACCAAACACCATTATTCTTTCACTGCAGTTACTTGTAAAATCTCATTTCAGTGTGATGAGAGCACTGTTTGCTGAGTGTGCCTAATTTGACATTACAACTGTGTGTCTTGGGAGATTAAGACATTATGCGGGCTGGAAGACATTAAGACATTATGCCATGTGCTGGAAAGCCCAGGTGCATTTGGTGCTCAGGTGAAAGAAGCCCTCAGTGAGGCACTGTTCAAATGTAATGTAGACTAAAACTTTTTTCTATGCTATATTGAGCAGGTAGAGGTGTATCAGGAGGGCAAAGGGGCTCCACTAATACCATGTCAAACCACCAACCAAAAGCACCCCTAAACACGTGAAGGGCAGAGCTCTTAAGTCTCTTCCACCGTTATCATGTTGATGGCTATTCTTTCATTGACAAGCCAACTTCATGGCCTCGTTTTGACATTTTTGCTTTTACTTAGAAGACTGTAAAATAGACATACTACATTCCTGCAAATATATGTGTATCTGCCACATTCACAGTGCTGTTCCTAGCAGTTCGATTACCTGGCTGGTATCTACTAAGTTTGAAGGCTGCATATTATTTCTTCCCTTTTGGGGGATCCTAAATGGGTATTTGAGAAGAAGATTGATGTGTTGTCCTGCTTGTTCTGAAGTTCCATGGAGTTTAACTGTGGGAATCATAACATTGTCCTATCTGTCCTGGTCATTTAAAAAATAAATGTGTTTCCTGTTTTCTCATCGAAGTACAGAGAGGTTAGAAGAGTGGAGGAAAAAGAGTATGTGATCATTTTTTTATGAGATCTCTGGCTGAAATCATTCTAATTCAGTCTCCCTAGTCAGAGCTATTTTGAGTGACATTCTGGTTAGAAACAAGCAATTTCTAGGCTTGGCTTCACATATCCTGTCATTGAGGATATGCCACTACTGCTTTAGGAAAGTAGCCATGATTTGTGAGAGCATTTCTTTCATTTTCAAGTGGATGCATAGCTTTTGGGATTGGAGAGAAAATCTTCAAAACATGTATCCTTACAATCAGAAGGCTAATAGAGAACATACCAGTTTTAAATTCTGTAAAAGCTCGTGCCTTTTAAGGCAATCTGATAGTTTGGGAAGCTGTATACCTGCTTCACAAATGCTTGGATTTAGCACTGTAGAAAAAGCTAACTAGTGAACAAGGCTGCCAGGTTCTCACCGTAGAAAAATACCTTCTTCAGCTACCACAGTAATCTTACCAGCACATGTTGACTCAATCTCACATTGGCACAGAAAGCTAGTGCCTGGGACATATTTAATATTTGTATTTGTATATTGTGCTAAACTTTCACATGTGTTACAATGTCAGAAGAGGAAAGGGATTCTGATCCTATTTTCTGCTTTCTGTACCTTTAAATGAACCACCGTGCCATCCGCTGCCAGAAGCTGTAGGCTGTTCTACACATAAATTACAGGTATGTGTTAGGGGAGGGGTCACATAAGAGACCTGTATTTGTTCTCTGTTTCCTTCCTTAATCTGGAGTAAAATACTTTGTAGCCTGGCATATCAGTGTGAGGTTGTGGCATATGGAAAACACGCCCAAACCACTAAGGGCTGAAACAGATAATTTTGTAGGCTGGGCATTGACATATAAGGATAAACCATAATCAAAGTCATCCAAGCCATGTTATCAACAAATTTTGAGGTTTCATACAAAATATGAGCCAGATCTAAACCAGCCTTGGCCAACAAATTCTTTGGCATAAACCATTCTCCCTTCCTGCCTCACTCCGATCTCTGTCCATCATTGAACAGCACTACAGTGTATGCTGTATTCCAGTAGAGCCTATAAATGGTTGTATTGGGCTGAGGTAAATGCACATTACGTGGCAGTGGGTCTTTATTAACTCACAAGCAGCTGTACTGTCCGTTGTAGTTCTCTCTGGCTAGCTGGATTGCTAGCAAAATGTTAGGTCTTGCAATTGGTGTAGGAGACAAAGCAGATTTGTGGGAATGCTAGTGAGATCCCCAGACTTCTGCTTTCTCAGCTTCTGAGTGCATGCGACAATATTACAGGGGATTTCACTGCTTATGAAACCAGCGTGCACGTTATTTTCTTGTAACTGGGGATCTCTTTCGGCTCAGACCTCACAGCTCTCTGAGTGATTAACGCTGTGACCTGGCTTGTGGCCTCTTCACAGAGCAATGGCAATGCACCCATGCTTTCTGAGCACATGAAAATCAAGTTACTCAAGGTCTTTCCCATCTGATTGACCATACTGGAAGGCATAATGCAATGAAATTGTTTGTCTCCAAATGTCTTGGTTGTGTTTTGGCTTTGTTTGACCTAGCTGGTGCAGAATGGAAGTAATGCTTATTTTTCTTTTTTTTAATCTCTTACTCCTTCTACTTTTTTATTATTTATAGTACAATATTACTTAACCATATGCCTGTACTTAATGGATTTCTAAATTCCCAGTGCTGCATTTTAATATGACAAGCATATGAAGCCATTGCAAGCATTTGAAAATTTCTGTGAAGATAGCGCATAAAACATCATAGAAACATAGTAGTCTGAAAGAGGCGGGGACAAGACACCGCCAAAAGTTAAGTGTCTTTCTGTTATTATGAGAACAAGTGTCTCTTTATCTGGGAACTGTTGAAAGTTTTAGAAACAGAAAGACGTATCATATTGTATACTATGAAGAAGGCAGTGTTTTATCATGCAGGAGTTTATGATGTAATTTACTGTAAGAAAGCAGCCATATTACACTGATAAGGGATCACAGTTTTTATTACATACATCTGTAACTGGAGGCAGAATCTGGATTTTGTTGTATTTTTCTATAGTGCCTGGCACGGAGCACAGTGTAATTTGGGTACATAGTTGCAACATTTTTATTTTTTTCAAGTCTTTCTTCTCTCCCCCAGGCAAGATATCTAATAAGTACTTGGTTCAGGTTTGGCACTCCCATGCCATTCAGTTAGCAAATGTGTCACAAGCAGCAAGTGATGGTAAATTTTGATGATTTACATGTGCTGCCTCCATAACCATGTATGCAAATCAGATATAATCTTCTGAAAATCTTGTCTTTTTTCATACGTGCTGGCATGAGTGTCAATGAAAACAGCTCAGTTGATTTAAAATTACAGGGTGGATACAAGTCACTGATCTATGCTGGAGTTAAAAGGACTGTTGATTAGATGAACCCACTGTACCCAGGGTCCAGTATATTGCAGGTTTAAGGGAATGTAGCTGCCTCTCTGGCCTCATTTATTGCAGTGTGGTTTCCATGTCATGTAACAGGGACAAGGTTGTGCTTCTGCTTATGTTCCCCACTGTGATCAGTATCATAGACACAGCCACTGTTGACAGTGCTGTCCTAATTTCCCTGTGTGCAGTATACGAGGACATGTTCATTGAGCATCTCACTTTTCCCAGCAGACCCAAAACAGTTCAGGATCTTCATATGATTTAGCTCATTCCCTTTCTTGCCACTTTCCCGTACAGTTTTTTTTTTTTCTTCATCGTTCATAATCACAGACATTCTGGAAATGCCTTGCTTAATAAAAAACGTGGACAACCCTCCCACCTGTCAAAGGGCACATAAGCACATTTAGAAAGGGCCTTCATGCTTCTCAGTTTTGACAGTTCTTGTGCTTGTATTTTCCTGCCAGCTTTCCATGTCCACTTCAGTGAAACCTGGGAATTCAGGTGACTACACAGAGCTCATTTTTTCATAGCTAGTGTGTGGAAAACTAACCTCTCTAAGACAAATTGCTTTTCTATAGACAGTCAGTAGGATGGGCAACTGAGTAAGCCCCACAACAAAGGAGGGAGACTTACTCTTCCACATGCTCGCCTCAGTGTTTGTGCTGGACTACATGGGGACTTGAGCCATCTAGTTTTTAACAGCATAAATTAGTAGAGGGAGGGTCATCTGGGACATATGCCTGCCTTTAGCCCAGGAAGGTGGGCTAAAGTGCTATAACCAGTAGCAGAAAAATGTTAGCAATGAAATCAACATTGAAAGGACTCACAGTTTACAGCAGCCCTTCATTCAGGCTCTGATTTTGCATGTGTAATCATTAACACATCCTGTCTTGTTGCATTCTCATTTATATAGTATTGCAAGCAAAATCAAGCTATAGTTGAAAAATTCCAGGAGGACAGAGGGGTTTAAAACATCTGAACCCATGGTGGGAAGTAGTCTTCTAGCTCAGACAGACTGTAAATATGTCAAATTAACTGCCAGATTATTGTGAAGCAGCAGTCATATAAATAGTTACAGAACGTCATTAGAAACATTTAAACCACAACCCAGCACATCAGCATGACCAATATATTAGTCATATGTGATTTAGCTATGAAAATGGCTTTGCTTATGACATCAATGGAATATAGCTTTTGTTACCTCCTCTGTTTAGCTAGTACTTTACAGTTTGAATGACAATTCAATTGTGAAGAAGTGACAGAAAGTAGATGTTCTGCTTATAAATCTTAAATAAAAAATAAAAAGACTAATGTGTAGATTAATGCCATAAAAGCTCTTTGCAAAGGAGAAGCCAGAGGGAAGAGAAAGATAATCTGAATGAAGTGAACTCTAAGTCTGTGAGAGGACCAGATTTGCTGCTGACTTAAATATTAACTCCTGGAACTAAAACGAGCTGAACAGTAGCTGTGAATTTGGACATACATGGATTGGGGGGGACTAGGATCACATCAATGGATGCAAATACAAAAAAAATCTTCAGGTTTCTGTTTAGCTTAATGGGCTAACTCTGGCATGTATCTGTCTGCTCAGCTGTGCAGAAGTGATATTGGTCACAGAGAAGCAGATATGACAATCTTATGGATGAGCTTCTGGTCATCTTCTGATCCAAGGCAGACAGCGGCACATGGCCGTCTTTATGATATGTATGACAATAGTCTCTTTCCACCTCTAGCACCCAAGATTTCATCATGTTAATATGTATAACTAAAAATAATTATTTGCACTGCAGTGATATCTTTTTTTTTCTTTTCGTCTTGTGATACTTCTGAGCAGTACTGCTTGCAAACTCAAGCAGTGCATTCCCTTTCCCGAGCTAGGCCTTTAGCGCCCTCAAGTGAAGAAAACTGGTTTAAACAAGTGCTAAAATTGGAAAAAGCATGAACTGACCTAAGAACACAATTCCAAAGGGAAACAGTGGTTTAATTGGAAACAGTGCATCTTACTCAGAATGGGCATCTAGCTCTCTTTGCTTTTCCAAATTAGTACGCCCAAGGCAGATGTGCTTCCAGCTACTAACAATACTTCGAATGCCACAGTACTTTAAATGCAATGAGATCTATTAGGATAAATTCAAAGAGCATTTATGACCACCTAAATAACAGGCTTGATTTTCAAAGAGCCAGTTAGTTGTAACCTTACACTGACATCAATAGGAGCTATGAGCAAAGGTTAGCAAGTAAGTCAGAGGGAATGCTTTGCTCATGGGTGCTGCCGGGTTTTTCTTGTTCCATAGAATGCTCCTAAGTAGATGTGATTTTAGGCAGTCTTTCAAATTCTTCTATTTGTTTTCTACAGGTTTGGAGACTTGGTTTTCACTCCATGTATTGATTCCATACTATGGTTTTTTTTTTTCTGTGGCGTCTGAAGAATTGGGATTTATAAGTGAAGCATGGTTTTCATGATGATACACTTGTGAGGGGAAAATATGTATATACTCTGTCTATAGATCATTTTCAATCTATCACTTTCTGTCATTGCCTCCATCTGACAATTGATGTTTGAATTTCAAGCTCATCATGTTAGTTGGTTATGTAAATCCCACGGAAATATTTCTATTCCCTAGTTGGTTTAATAGATTATATGCAGCGGAAGTGGTTTGAAAACCCGTAAGGGCAGTTCAGGCATGAGTAGCAAATAAAAAGGACATAAAGTGTTTTAGAAAATGTGAAAGCTTCTCCTTTCTGCACTGTGCAATCCCTGTGGACCCTAGAAAACCAGGCCATGCTGTGGATTGTTGGCTTGTCACAGTGTTGAATGGAATTTATTCTCATTTCATACCCTTTGGTTCATTGCAGTTTTGTAGTGTTACTTGCAAAGGTGCAGGAAGATCCCTCCCTGTACCACTGAATGGTGTAGCATTCTGGTGAAGAAGCTGTAGGGAAACTTTCCATTAGCTGTGTCAAGCAATGCTTTCCCCAATAAAATACATACTACTCCCAATGTGAATAGTGAAAAGGAGTTCTGAGTGTTTTGTCCAAATAAAACTGAATGGTTTAATCTGCGCGGTCTCTGAATAGCAGCCACGAGACTGGCTGTGGCCTTCCATTTACATGGCTGCCTCACAATACCTGATCATATATTGTTTAAGGACATATTAAACCACGCAATCTGACTGGGTAACTAATCTGGAACATACCCTCCAGTTGACTTTTGGATCAGTCCTGCTGACTTGCTGCAGCATGAACTGTTTTGAAAGAAGACATGAAGTGACCCATAAAATACAAACTAGAGACACCCATGGATTCCAGTTGGGCAAAGTGAAACTATCTAAATATGTGAGCAAGAATTAGTTTCTTTAGCAATAAGTGATGCTTTAAATAGGCAGGGATGAGAAGAAAGATTTGAGCCTTTTGAAAGGCCAATGTTGCATGCAGACTCCATTTTTTATTCAGTAGCAGTCTGGCCATGTGAGCTCATAGTCTTAAATCACTGACACTCCAACAAGGTCCCACCCAGAACTGACCCATCTTTCTGCAGCTGTTGTCCTTATACTAAGTGAGCATGGAAAATGCTTTGTGGGAATTAATTGTCTCCAGTTATGTGTGCCCAGAATATTAGCCAGTGAGAGCAGAGATTGCCTCAGGGAACACCTCAGAATAATACCCAGCCTAACCTTTTTTGCATGTGAGTAATGGAAAAAGGTCATAATCTCTCATAAAGGCTGCATCCATGGAGTTGCACTTTCTTTTGACTTACAGATTTTTAAAAGAACTATTCTCCACCTCTTCCACACTTTCTTTCTTGTATCCTCCAAGCAGTTTTTGATCTAGTGAACTCATTAGTTTGGTAAAAACGATTCAAGTATCCTTGGCCTCTATATCCAGTTGCATGCTAATTCCTCTTTAGCCAACTTACCAAGGAATGTGCTTGTATTTTAAAAATACTCAAATTTCTCTGAGAGAGAAAGAGTGAAAGAAACAAAGAGGAAGAGGGCTCTATTTCAAGAAAAGAGAAATGAGAGTGGTTCTGGGTTGTGAGTAGCAGTTCATAGCATGTGATCCCCGTCACATGTGTGCACAGTGGCAGATCTGTAATAGCCCAAACAAGTGAGAGACAAGCCAATAATAAAATAGGAAAGCTTATAAATAACAGACCCGCTATTCTCCGTCACAGACCCCCAACCTAGGCAGAATATCATCATGGGGGTGAGTGCCTTGTTAGGGCATAAATACTAGTATTTCTGAGTTACTTTTATTGTGGCTGAGGAAAGCCCTCTGCTGCAGAGCTGTCTTGTCCTCTAGGTTTTGTAAACTATGGTATTGCTGAACGGTTTTAATCTACCCATGAGTACTGCTGCAGATCACATTTTGGTTCCTCAAATTTCCTATTTTATTACATTTGTGAGAATAAGCTACAGATTTTTACCAGGTGTGCTGTTCTGGTGAGTAAACAGCACAGTGAATTTTCTTAGGCCGTTAAAAGTAATACAAAAGCAAACTGGTGAGAAAACGGTACAGACTGAAGAGAAGTCAAGTAGAAAGAGTGGGTCCCATAAACAAACCATATGCAACAAACAGGATCCGTTGTACTCTCCTGGGGCAAGTCCAAAGCATTTGCTAGGGACAAAAGGACATCTAATATTTTTTATGTGTGTTTCTAGAAAATAAATTTGCAAATCCATTCCAGATGCCTAAATTTTCTATGTAGTGATATTTCCAGCACATGGCACCCAGTGAGGAGTGGCATATATTATTTTTTTCAGATTATACAGCATGTGTGAAACTGTTTCCTGAAAGACATTCCATTTGGCAGGGATGACTGACTGTCTCTTTTGGTTTAAAATAACGATGATGTTGGTGCCATGCATAATAGGAATTGCTAAAAGGATGTGAGTCACCAAACTACTTTTGTTTTGCTGACTTGTAACAGTTAACAACCTAAACATAGGACTAAACTCAGCTGCTGCTTGTAAGCTCAGGCCTAACTTTAGCTCTGACTCTAACTATATGGAAAACTTTAAGTCCTTCTTCGTCTTCCAGCTGCTGCACTAAATGCAGATTCCTGGACTTTTAAGAGATCACCTTACTGAAATTTAAACTAAGCTCCATCCTCCTTGTTGATAACTCTAAGCAAGCAGTCCTTCTCTTCCACAAAATTAATACTACTTCTCCAAGCATCTCTGATTTTATCCCAGTGAGTGAAGGCCTGATCTTAGCTCATATTTCCTAGCAAATTTATTATCTAACCCTAATCCTAGCCTTAAGTCTAACCTCAGTGTTTGATCTCAGCTAGTGACCCATAGCAGTCGGAAAAACAATTGTTCATCAACACCTGCTGATATTAACAGTAAGCTTGCCTCATTTGCTTTTTGAATACCTTTCTGAACAATTCCTTGTATACTCCAGGAAATCAGAACCCTACCCCAAACATTAGCCCCAGTCCTAACTTTGACTGTGATGTTAAACCTAAGGAGGAAACACATCTCCGGCCCCTCTATAAACTGAACATGGTCTGCATCATCCCAGTAGATCCTGCTGTAAATAGATCCTGCTGTAAATTTTGTGTAGCCACCCCTTTCAGACTCAGGCCTAACCTTAATGCACTTCCCTTGATGAGTCCAAACTCTAACCCTAATTCTACCTTCACCATAACTCTAATGCTAAGAAAAGACATTTATCACCTCCAAAGATGAATATAATTGGCAAGCCTTGGTGGTATGAGAGCTACCATGAACCCAGAGACCTATTATAAACTCTAGCCTAACCTCCCTTAAGGAGTCAGAACCCAAAGCTTAACCTGCATCCTAATCTTAAACCTATGCTGTATTCTCTTGTTATCTTGAAGAAGGCAACCACTTTCAGCCTGGCAAACATATGTCTGTAGCCACTGATGATACCAGGCCTCAACTAATGCAAATTTCTCCTTGTAAAACAGGCCTAGCAAAAAACTCAGTGTGTTTCAGTCCTAACAGGAACCCTGACCAAAATGCACCCCTTGACAAAGTTCAAAACTAAATATATTTCAGTACCTATTGACATTTCTGCCTTAAATCTATCCAAATAGATGCTTGGAGACCAGGTCTAACACTAGCTCTTCTCTCTTACAAGAGCCTAACCCTTTCCCTAACTCTGAACCCCAACTTATTAATACAAAGCACTATACTCAAGAGTGCCTTCTCCTCCAGATCTAACTTTAGCTCCACAACCCCAATCCTAATCACAGTAATGATTCTGGTGCAAATCACAAGAGAGGGTGAACGTAGTTTGAAAACTGAATAGACTCCATCTCCCAGTATGAGTACTTGTTACACAGTGAAAGTCCATAGATAACTATTCTTTAATCTCAGTAAGTGTCAAGCTCGAGCCTACCTAGAACTCAGACTTTAAATAGGAGAACCTGCCATTCACCAACTTCACATTCTTCATATGCCACTAGCAGTCAAAGAGCTCATTGTAGCTGAAGCCTAGGATTGACTCTTGGATCTTTTAAGTCCAACCCATAACCTCAGTTGTAACCCTACACCTAGGAATTCAGATACTACTATATGATTTGAAAGACAAGTTTTTTGCTTGATATACAAGTTTTAAAAAACTCTGTAAAACTGTCTGTTCAATCCATTTCTTAAAAACTAGCTTGTATTCATTTTGCTTCTCCCATGAAAACTAATTCTGTCCCACAATAAAAATCCTAAAATCAGAACTGATAATTTGGCTGACAATACATGAAGAGCTTCTGCTGCTTAATTAGTTCTGCAATGCTGCTGACAGTAATTACAGCTTTTTTTGTGTCAATAACTAAGTCAGCATCCCTCAAAAAAGACTCAGGGCCTTATTTGCCTTTTAGTTATGTCACTTCTGCATCACTGTAATTTCACTGGTAACAGTAGAATTACCCTTGATTTACACTAATGTAAGTGAAAGAAGAATCAGATGTATAGACAGCAACAGCAAATGCGGGCAGTTCTTGGGAGATGATTGTTTTTGCAGTCACATTTCTGATTGTGAGCGTATTTGAAAAATATGTATCTAAAAAAACTAGCATGTGGAGGTGTAATGTATCAGTACAATAAAACAAAAACTGGATCCCTATATGGCATTAAGCAATATCCTGTATAAACTACACAGCAGATTCAGAATTTGTCTTTCTAATACTCAGCAACTAAATTCCAGAGGAATACACTTGCTGTTTACCGCAGGTATTGGAGGTGAACAAACAAACAAATTTGTACAAGGGACACCAAAATATGTATGTATAAATGTTTACCCCAGTTGATGATCTGTTCCAGTTGCGTTAAAATAAAATAAAATGAAACAAACCAAACCAAAACAAAATTAAAATTAAAATTAAAATATACAGATGAATAAATTTAGAAAATAATTAGAGAACTAGAAAGGAATCAACTGCTTGAATCTTTTAGCAGATACGTCAATTATAGGAAAGCTCAAAATGGATCTCCTTGGGCTAAATTTGACTCTGATTCATATTGCTGTAAATCCAAAGTCCACTGAATTCCATGTAATTTACAATGGTTAGGTCAGTGAAGATGTTATACAGCAGTCTTATTGTTAAATAGTTCAGGTCTATCCTTACCAAGAATTGCGATGAGGTACAATCCGTGATTAATATAGCTATGCTGGCAACATTTCTTATTGTGGTTAACATTATAAAGACAAAGCTATACTTTGCTGGTAGTTAGAATGAATTGCCAGCAAAGCAGTTCTAGTGGTTCCTCCTAGGGATGCTTTGCTGGTACCAAACGGGTGTGAATTTATCAGGGAGGCGGGTAATAGATACCTCATGTTGTGGAGCTCTATCTCTGAACTGTTTGGGCAAGCTTTGCAGATTCACTGCTTCAGACCTTCACCATTAATATCACTGCTAGAATTACCCCCATAGCATCCTGGTATGTTTATACTGCCAAAGCAGTTCTCATATAGACTTGGCCCTGTGCTCAGCCAAGTACCGTGTGAATTCCAACAGCCTGGGGGTAGGTTTGCTGAATTCCACTCACTTAAAAAGTCTGTTAATTAATTTGTCTTAGATTTGATATTCCAGCTAAATAATTCCAGTAGAGACTAAAACTTTGTGGGCAAAGTTAGCAAAATATTTTAAAGAATTATAACAAATCATGTTATGTATTTATAATGCTTTAAATGATCTTTCCAACCTCTTAATTCTTTTTCTGTTTTGATGTTGATTATTACTATTTACATTCATTTTGGTTCATTTCATTGTTTTGCAATGTAATGCTATGCTGTTTGAGTTTCAAGTACTGAAGGAGAAAATTTAGACTATTCCATTCTTTCCTCATCGTTAGATTTTTTAAATTAATTTAACATTTATTTTATTAATTAAATTAAAATAAGTTTTGAAATGTTATAGGATCATTTCCATGCCTATTAGATATGATAAAACCTAGAAAACAAAATAAGAACCCAAACATACTTCACCCAGGTGTAGCTCACTTCATCCCACCTGTCATTAAGCACTTAACTGATATGCCTAAATGAGGAACCTATGCCATTTTGAACCAGGAACTTGAACAGGAGTTCATTTTTGAACTTCAGTCACTAAACGCCTGCATTTAAGTAAGATAAATCTGAACTCTGATAACAAAGGCTCCAAACACGAGCACTTTAAAGGAGACAGATTCCAAAATTAATGGCTTACCCCTATTTTGCCAGTGTCTGTGCATAGAAAGAAGGCTTCCTGAGCAGAACTGGACTGGTTTTGTTGAGACAGAAGTAGCATCTGAGTAAAACTGTACAGGTGGGAGGATCTAATCAGTTTATATCCCAGAGCACTAGCCCTGGGGGTAAATGAAAAGAGAAACAGGAAAGTTTATTTGAGGAGGTGTCCTGAGAATGATCTGGCTACTTGCTCTGGCACATTTCAGAAAGGTCTCTTGTCTGTGAATTCTCATAAAATCTAATTTTAGGCTAGTTACACAGCATCCAATCAGTTGTTGATGGGTTAACTATTGTGCTGGAAAAATATGTTAGAAGTATTGCTACCACATATGCAACACCAGAGGACAGGCAGTTCCAACACGGTTAGAACTTTACATTTTGATAATAACAGCTGATCACTTCAGCCAAGAGAAACAGATCACTGTGGTATGGTAAGCCCCACCGCAGAGATTTGAACTCCAGGATATCAGTTTAATGCTGCTGGCCTGGAAGTAAACTGCGCTGACATTCACTGCTTGTTATATTAACCTTTCCCTCCTTAAATGAAGTCTTGCCTGTCAGTGCCATTTACTGCCAACTGACAGACAAGAATTGGTATCACTGCACTTGGAGTGACCTGAACATGCTTCAGCACCTCAAGTTATTGTACATTTTGACCTTCTGGTAAAAGTTCTTGACAAGAAGCATTAAATACAGATGCACTGAGCTGCTGGCAATTCCTCAAGCTACTGGACCAGGCTGGAAAATTTAAAACTAAAGAAGCATTAAAAGCCTTTATGTTTCTATAGACTACCATGGACATATTTTTCTTTGTCATTCTCAAGGCCCATCTGCATCTTAGCATGATTCACAGAAAACATCTTAATAGGTTTTGTTTTTTTCTAGTATTCTCTTCTCTGAGAAAGATTTTTTCTTTTGTTTTGTTTTCTCACAGATATTACTTCTTGTGTCATCTTCCAAGACTCCATTGGTTTGGGGATATCACGATATTGCTGAGTGGGCTGCACATATAAGGAAGAAGGATCGTGATTCGTTTCCAGCTTGCATGTAACAAGACAGAAGCCACAGGCAAGGTATTCCACCCTCTTTTTCTTCACAGATTTTTTACATTTACTGGTGTCCTTTCTACCTGGTTTCCAAATGGAGCAGAGTATTGCTGTGTCCTGCCCCTCAACCTGTCCAAAAACGGCAGTGCAGCATTACATTTCAAGAATGTACAAAGGTCTCTCACCAGCATTTAGAGAAGGAAAATAAAGATTCTGTCTGCACTCCAGGCCTCCTGGGCAGTGTGAGATCATCAGTGTTGGCAAGGAGACAGTTTAGCATAGATTACAAGCTATCTGTTTACTGCATATGGATTACACATGATCATACAAAAATCAAAGGCAGGCATTAAGCCTAATCGAGGGGAAAAAGTACATTTCTGCAAAAAAGGGTTAGCAATTAGAACCATCTGCCACTGTGCCCGGGACCCAGAGTTGATGAGGGAAGGAAGGAGGCTGTTCCTTGGACAGCTTTTTCAGAAGCTGGTACTAGCGGATCAACAAGCAGTCTATACCCAGTTAGCTCTGACAATATATCTTGCATATATGCATTTCTCAGGCTGTGTTGGATAAAGTTGTATGTTTGAAACAACAGTGTGGTCAACCATGGCAACTGTGCACACTGCGGTCTGTGCACAATCAGTCTGTGTCAGAATCTGCTTCCTTTTGCCTCAAATCCTACAATAATAAAAGGCAGGCAAGGCAAGGCCATCCTAGATGCTAACAAAGGTCTGCAGAGACTTACCTGAGCATTATCTGTAAGAATAAAGGATGAGGTTCTTTGGGAGCTTCAGAGTATAAAAAGGACCTGTCCATAAGAACGTAAATAATCATAATAGCCCTTATTGTAAATGAAAATGAAAGCCCCCCTTTTTGAATAAGCATCCCTTAATGCTTGGGCTCTCTGCTCCTTTTCTTATTCTAATAACCACACATTTCATCTTGTTCTGGCTGAATTCATAGCTTTTCAAGAGATAGGTCTTATTTCCTTAATGTTACTACTTAGAATAAAAACTTAGTGGAAGCAATACCATTCTATCACCTTCTCAACATGACTATTTTTCACTCAAGTCTGACTACTGGGTAACCTGTATCAGCCAAATCTTCCCTTCTGACTTGGCCATCATGTTCTCCAAGACATATTCTTACCTCTTCTGAGACTGTAGATTTCAGCACTGAAATGAAATGATTCTTGAGTCCAAGCACAATCAGTTTGTCTTTTGACTTCTGAGCTCTCAATTTCAGTACTTGACTCTGTGACAGGTGATCCTGTTCTCTCTTTTTTGTGTACTATTTCTCCATCTCTCCCTTTGTAATAGACAGGCATTATTAGGGAGACATATTAAACCTTTTCTTATTTTGGATGTGGTAAATTAGACTAGCCAGAAGAAATTGGATATTGTTCCTTTTTTGTCTTTTTTTTTTGGTCAGTAATGAGGCTCTTATGGTTTATACTGAATTTCTTGCCCTTCAGAACAGAGCAAATTAAATTAGATGTTGCCTGGTCAGTAAGACAGACAGTGAGATACCCTGTGGAGAGGATTTGAGAGCCTGCGGTATAGCAGAGCTTCAGTGGAGCTGGGAGTAGGAATTAAAGGAGGCAGCTGAGTCATGAGATGCACAGCAAGCCACCTTCCTAATTCCCTCCCAGAGACACACTGAATCAGCATTAACCTGAAAAGCCTATTTTTCAGACTTTGCCTTTTTGGAACAAGGTTTTGAAAACTACAATGAAACGCCATGATACTATCTGTATTTTAGATTTTAATGCAAATGAATTCAACCACCTGGCATGTAAACTGTCTCTCAACCCCCTGATAACGAAAGTGGTTTACTCAGAAATGGCACACTTAAGTGATCACAGGCTTACAAAGATATACAAATAGAGTTTAAAACCTTAATATGTTCACAAGTCCAAAGGATATTATGAAATATCTCATGGAACTGGGTACCACATTCAAAATACTAGTAATGTATGTAATGACTTAAACATGTAATGACTTAATACCCAACACTTTTAGATGTGTAAGATACTTCAGAAATAAATAGCAAATATATAAAATGATTACACAGCTGATACTATTTCAAAATAGCAGCATACTGAATCCTGCTAGGAAAACACCAGGAAAAAATACGGGCTACTGAAATCAGCTGCATTTTTCTAAATATTTAATGGAGGTAGTTGCTATTAAAGAAGCATACATTACATGGTTTTGCTATATTGTGCAATGACATTAATACTCAAAGTATCAGCACAAAGCTTGAGGTTGAAATCTACTCTCAGTGTCAAAACAATTATGTTATTGAGGCTACAAGAAGAGTGAAATCAGCACATCTATATGATAACAGGAATGAATGTCTTTTGTATAGGAGACCAGAAATTCAAACAAAATACAGGAAGAACAAGACTATAAGAAGCTGTCAGTAGGGAAAAAGAAAAAACAAACGAAACTATAGTCACAATCTGGAAATGTCTTCATTAAAACAAAACAAAACAAAACAAAACAAAACAAACATTTAATATTCTGATTTCTACATTATTTGTCTCTATTTTTCTGATATTCCCATCACCATGATAATAGAGTCCTTCCATCTGCTAATGGATAGCAGTTAACATCCAAGCCAGATATTAGGAAGAATTTCCTAATTGGATAGTTAGTGAAACAGCAACTAACTGAAAGGCTGTTGAATCTCCTCTATTAGAACTTTACATGAAGAGGCAACATTCCACCTTTGTGCTTGGAGATGGACTAAATGATCTACTGAAGTGCTTCCCAGCCTCGCATTTCTGTCATTCTGACTTGGAATAGCAATTCATTCTGAAATTACATTACTCACTTAACGCAGAGGAAAGTTCAAGTCGGTTGCCTTATGACAGATTCAGCTGACAAACACTCAGAAGGACTTTAACCTTCCAACAGTGTCTCACCTTTATTACGTGGTACATTTTCTGGTAGCAGAAGAGGCAGAACATACTATTACTGTCAAGTGAACAGGTATAATTAGCGGATTTTTGAGGCAGTTACACCCTGATAAATTGTGATTTAATGACGAGCCATGAAATCACACCCATATCACACTCGAACTGCTGATTTCCAAGGAAAACCCAAGTCTACAGATGCTACCAAACCTTAAAAATGGTTTCCAGATAGAGGCACTTCCCTGCTTCTTATCCGGCCTTGTAATTTCTGATTTCCCATCCTCTAACTCATATTTTTCCATACAAGTGGAATCTTCAGCTCTGTGTGAAACAGTCCACATAAACCTATGGACAGACGAAGTGGTCACAAAGGACCTGTCCGTTTACCCTGTGAAATAATACTAAACTAGTGCTTTGCACAGCTGTTTGGGATTGGAGCCTTTGTTAGTGGTTTCTAGGACAAAAATTACAGCTCTTGACAACTTGACACTAAGGATCCATTAATGTATTTTAAAGAATTAGAGTCCTGCTGCTTGGGAAATAAGGAAATAAAATTACAATCTAGACAATCCAATGTGCCCCCGTATTCTCAGTTAGATGTGGCCATCAATTTGATTCAGTCCCCTGTGGAGTGACACAGAAGACAGAACTGTGTGCCCGTGGTGGTTGCCAGATTATGGTAGAGTGCGTCAACTGAGTCCATTACCTCTGCAGATTATTGCCAAAGATTATACTGGCTTTCAAAGAGTCCAGAGGTTGATTTTGGGTGTAAGGGAGAAGACGCAACTGGGCATAAGGTTGTAAAAGGAGACTCAATTTCTGGGACTTGAAGTTTAATTTTTAGTGATTCTTCTTTAACATACGACTTTGGGTCTTTCACACGTGGACTTTGTCAGCGCCTCTTTACAGGACTCATTCTGTGAATGTTAACGGTGATAATGCAAATGTTGAGATGCTTAGATTAGAAGCATTATAAAAATGAGTATTACAGTAATGTAACTTCCCTTTCGGTAGTTATAACTTAATCAATGCAAATAATTGCGGCAGTAACTACTTGCAGCCCTTACTGATATGGAAATTCCTACCCAAGACCCAACAGACCGATTCCCACTTAAGCATCTTGCATTACAGCACGGAGTTTGGTCGGGTTTGGCCCCCAGAAAGTGTAGGGACAAGAAAAGGGGACAATTCTTCCCAAGAAGCCGGGGGGGGGGGCGGTTCCCCGGGGTGCTGCGGCCCCGCCGGCAGACACCGGCGCAGAGGAGCGCACCCGTGCCCATAACTGGCTCAGCCGCCCGCCAGGAGCCCGAGTGGGCGGGGGGCGGCCTTGCTGCCACGTAACGGCCGGCGGCGGCGGCGGCGGTGGCGGCGGTGGCGGCGGTCACCCCGCAGCGCGGGGCGGTGGCTCCTCCCTCGGCCCCGCCCCCTCCGCAAGCCCCGCCCACCACGATCGGCACGGCGGGGGGGGGTCGGAGGTCATCGTGGGGAGGGTGGGGGGTGTGGAGGTAGCCGGAGTCACGTGACGGTGCCAATATGGCGGCGCCGTGGCGGCGGCGCGGTGGCGGCCGCTGAGGGAGGTGCGTCTCTTCCGGATGATGGGGCCGCGGTGCGGCCGCAGGCTCTGAGCGCCGGACCCCGTCGCCCTCTCCCCTCCCCGTCCCCCCCGCCACCGCCATGCAGCCCCCGGCCCGCGAGCAGGACGCCCGCACCAAGAGCATGTTTGTGTCGCGGGCCCTGGAGAAGATCCTGGCGGAGAAGGAGGCGAAGCGGCCCCCGCACGGACAGCTGCGGAGAGCCTGCCAGGTGGCGCTGGGTGAGTCCGCCCGGCGCGGCCCGGCCCGCGGGACCCCCCCCGCCCACCGCGACAGCTCCCCGGCCCGGGGGGTGGCAGAGGGCACCGCTGGCGGCGGGGGGAACGGGTCCCCGCTCGCCCGGTCCGGCGGGGGTGGGAGGCGGTGTCAGCGTCGCCCCCCGCCCCGTGCGGTGTCCTCGGCCACGTCGGATCGCCGGCGGGCGGCCGGAGAGTCCCGGGCCCCCAGCGGCGGGGATGCCGGCCGGGGCCCCGGCTGAGCTCGGGACTTTGGGGTGGGGGGAAAGTTCTGTCTCTAACACGAGACGCGCAAATACGAGGCGAAAGACCCCAAATATCTCTTTTTATTAAGTTCCAGTCTCTGTATGAAATAAAAGGGGGTTGGGTTTGTCACTTCAGAAACAATTTTGAGAAAATTAATTATAAGCTTCTAAACTAGGAAGCAGGCTGTTTAAGGCCCTCGACTCATGGAGTCACAAATCTTTCAGGACTAGTAATCTTCTGACACCTTCTCTCCAGCTCATGGTTGGACTGGCTAAGAACGATTAGAAGTGTAGCCAAATACATACAATCTCTGAGGTGTCTTGCAGAACTAAAGATACTTTTTGTGAAGTAGGTAGACTGGTCCTGAAATCTCCTGCAAGTACAAATTGATCATATAGGTCGCTGTGTTAAAGTTCTGAAAACATATGGTATATCATGAAGGGGAAAAAATAAACTGGGTGAAGCAGTATAGCTCTTATAGTTGGAGTTCTTTGTGGCCTTTCTTACTCTGCAACGGTGACATATCTCTTACAGTTTTGTTTGCTTTGCACCAATATTTTTCCTTTGATTAGGGAATACATTTACTCTATCCAGAACAGAAGACAAGTTGAGTATGTAAGGAAACCGGGCAGATACAAGTTCTGTCAAATGCACTGTGAAAGCAAGCTTGAAAAATAGCTGTGGTTTTTACCTTCCTTTCCATGCCCTCAAGAAATTTGTAGGAGCTAATTGTAGTGGTGGTATATCCACAGAAGGATAACCAGATAGAAGTGTATTTTTTATTATTAAAGTTGACGTTGTGAGCGATAGTATAACATGTGTGCCCCCCAGCAGTTAGAGGCTACTTTTCCTACTTACTTCCTTTTCCCGATTTCTTCCATAACTCCCCCAACGTTTACCCAACTCGTTTACAGGACATGGAACCTGTTCCTCTGCTATGTAAATATATTTAGAGGCTGAGAAAGGGAACTTTCCTGAAAGATTACTAGTGAAGGTCTTTATGTTTACTAACACATCAAAGATTATGATCTTGGGGGATGGGTACCGAGCAATAGCCACCTATTAGCACTTGCATGTTGGATTATAACTATTCTATGTCTGTATATTTTAAGATACAGTATGTTTGAGGTTAGTTAATGCTTGTGTTGATGGACATTTTTTTGCTAATCTTGCTTGGAAAAAAAGTCCATGTGCTTTTCTAGACTAAAGCAGAGGTCAGCATGAAAAGATAACCTTCTGTTGCTCAACATCCTGCCCTGGCAGGGCCTTGATTACTGTACTAAAGGATCTCTGTTATAATTGGTGAATGTTGCTGCATCGTTTTAAGTTAACAACAGGAATGTGGTTTCTTTTATTTACATGTGATTTTTTTCCCCCCAAACTTTATTTTGTTTAGGTTAAGCTCTTTTTTATACAAATGGAAAAAAATCAGTTTTGTTTACATTTAGTAAAATTATTTAATATAAAGACTATGACACTTCACTTTCAAAAGTGTTAGCTTAATTATCAAACCCTGTGCAGGAGTGAATATGCTAGGAAACGTGGGAAGAGCATTACTTGCAGTCTGAGGAATTCAGGTCAGACTTCGTAATCTACACAAACTGTTAGGGATGAAAGAAGCTTCCTTGTTTTTAATAATAAAAGTCCAGTTAACTCTGAGTAAAATTAATTCCGTTTGAGAGAAATGTAAAGTTAACTTTATGGAACTGGTAATTGTCAGCTGTGGTCTTTTTTTTTTTTTTCTTTTCTCCATGTCATACTTTGAATAATCCTTTTCTGCCTCTTACTAAATTCCATTTGCTGTGCTGTCTTATTTATACAATGGTCTTTTTAATGGAGCCTTGAGGTATTGTACCATTTATAAACCAGTCAACACAAGCATGGGTCATGTGTAAATATCTGCTCTTGGTACTAGGGAAGTCTATGATGTATCTCTTTTCTAAATAGAGAGGAACTGGTGTATTCTACAACTACCTAATAAAAATTAACCTGCAACTATTTCTACAGTTTCTCCTGTGGTGTTACTGCAATAGTGTTTCTGTTAATTACATCTGCTTTAAATTTTTTGTTTGGTGAGACAGGGGAGTGTATTTCTAACTATGGGAATGATGTTATTTTCTTTTACGTAAGTTCTTTATTGTTTTGAATGTGTTCAACTCCTGAGAACTTAAGTAAATTACTACTGAAAATTGCTCTCATTCTCATGTAGGAAATATAGGGATTCTTTCATTCTAATTTTAATCTGTTCTAATAGTTTTAATAGTTCTAATTTTAAACTGTTCTTACCCTTTTTTCTTTTCCCAGTAATATAGCGTTCACTGGACTAATACTGTGCAGTTTTGGACTACAAAATACTTTCATATCTTTGTAGAAATGAGAAGTAACATAGGCTCAGATAGAACGTAAATACAAGAAGTGTGGGGAACAAAACCAGTTCCAGTCATATTTTCTGGAGTGGGTTTGTTGGTTGTTGTTGGGTTTGGTTATTTTTTTCCCCTCTGTCCACCCCTTCCTTTGAAATATACAGTGTTAATGTTGAGCAAGCAGAGTTTGAATACATTCCTTCATTCAGTTTCTTGCCTCATCAGTAGGTGTAACGGTTGTATCCTGTACTCTTAGTGCCAGTAAACCCCAGGAGAGATTGGGAGAAATGGAGGTTTTTAAACAGAGAAGCTGTTTTGCTCTGCTTTACAAAACTCTGTTTTTAAGAAAACTTGTTTTCAACAGACAGCCAGTGTGTTGTATAAAAATAGTTGCTTAATAAGCATTTACATGGAGCTCTAGGTACACATGGTTTTTAGTAAATCTACTGAAATAATCTCTATCCTGAAAAACTTACAGTGGAACACAGACAGTGTGTATCACAGCAGTTCATATTGGTCTAATGCTAATTGCATGCCTGGGTCTGTCATATAAACTATTACTCTTGCTGCCTTAGGACTGTTTTTAATGTCATACTGTGCAGCCAACCTGGTTATGTGACCTTCTTTGATTGCCTAGGCACCTCCAGGTACTTGTCTTCGAGCTTTGTAAACACCAGAATTTGTTTAGTTAGCTTGTTAATGAGTTTAAAAAAAAAAAATCTCTTTAACTGTGCCTTCACTTACGAATCTAGTTGTGTGTTTAACAAGTCTCTGGCTATAAATGACAGATGCCTAAAATGTTTGCATTTCTTAGTTTAGTGGCCTCTTGGCTAGCATGTTTTGAGAATGCTGGGACAAAGAGGAGGTAGCCTTGCTTCATTGTGGCAGCCTTTTCTAAAGGGTTCTCTATGGATCGATAGAATCAATAAATGTGGGGTGTTGTTTTTTTGATTTAAGTTTAAGGCAGCCTGGAATTAGGCAATGCAGTAGGCTTTACCGGCTTGGGCGGAGGGAAGCTTTTGCTGCTCTTCCATGTGTTTGTATTGGCACTGCTGTCTGGTCTTCTGGCAAGCTATGGGAAGGCATTGCTTGTGTCCTTGCGCTAACACAAGCTATGCCATTTTCTGCACAGGAACTAGTTTGCTTCCACTGAGACAAACTTGACTGTATGTTAACAAGCATCTAATTGCAGGCAGGCAATTATTTCCTCCATTTTAATATATAGCTTTCAATACAAGCAAACTTAAACCATCCATCTAATATAGAA
Organism: Anarhynchus alexandrinus; assembly: GCA_008711295.1. Taxonomy (NCBI): domain Eukaryota; kingdom Metazoa; phylum Chordata; class Aves; order Charadriiformes; family Charadriidae; genus Anarhynchus; species Anarhynchus alexandrinus. Next base: position 1,552,233 of record VUYV01000044.1, read on the forward strand.
CGGTAGGTACTCTCAGCATGAGCTTTGTCCTGCTTTTATTATGGCCAGAAGTTCTGGAAGAAATTGCTGCGAGGCTTTGCTTGTTATTCCGGTTGTGTTGCCCGGTAGGAACACTGACAGGCTTCTGCTGAGTGGGCAGCACACGTAGTGTCCGGAGCTGAAGCCGTTCTTGACTGAAGCAGATGCAACGTATGCCGATAACATTCTGGCCTTGAAAGTAGCAGGTAGCTCTGGTACCGAAAGCACCAAGCGGGGGGTCCGTGTCGTGCTGCGATGACCAGACGTTGACCAACGTTCAGACTGTGTTCTGAAGGGAATGGAGTTGTGCCCCTTGGTTCGCAACTGGAAGAGGAGAGTGACGGTGGCAGTAGGTTTCTGGAAGCTGGCTGTGCCTGGCCGGGGCTTGGCAAGCTGTTCATGGCAACGGACTTCAATTAGGCAACAATTTCTGTTTCACTCACTTTTGGTGGTCAGACCACCAAATGAGTGCTTCAAATGTGGAGATTTCCAAATGGGTTTGATGCAATCAGTAGCAGAGGCATGCCTGTAATTTGCTTTTGTCCTTTCATTTATTCTTTTCTGCCAGTGTTATCTATTGAAATACTGTTGTGGTGCAGATGTTTTAATATGGCTTTAGAAAAGCCTTTATATAATAAAATTGTGGGGAACTTGGTCAGGCCTTGGTTAGATTTATTTTTTAAAAAAATTATGGAGTATTTCTGAGAGTGAAATTGTCATTGCTGTAATGAGGGGTGCTATTCTTGCATTTTTTTCCAGTGCAAGATTTAATATAACTATCAGTAAAGATGGGCATGATCATGTCTCCTTAAGGCTAAAATCTTCATGAAGTTTTGATTTCAAAACTTTTTTTGCTATGCTTCTTTGCTAACAAACCATATGGGGGGAAAAGTGATGTCTTTGAAAGAAAGAGACATTATTTCAGTAGGATATGGAGATTTGGAAAAAAATTTGCATTACTTGATTGTACCCTAAATGTGGAAGTGAGCACTTCTGTAGCTGATAAGCACGTATCCTAACAGTGACACCTTTTAAATAACCTTTTTATTAACTTGGGTGGACTCATTGCTATACTATTTCTAGTGTAGTTTGATATTTAATTTTTTTTTAACAAACAATGTCTAGGTGAGGAATTTTTATTTTGGACCTCTTCCCCCCCTCCTGCCCCCAAGAGACCCCCCAACAAGCCTTCCCTGTCCACCTCCCACAAAATAGCGTGACAGAATGAAGATGGTGTGTATGACCTTCAGCTTTCCTTCTGCCAGCAGTAGGGAGCAGTGGGAAGAAGGATGCCAAAATTGAACTGGATGAACTGAGACAAGTTTTGAGTAATAGGTTGGCCAGACTAGTGGACACGGAACAGGTTTCAGTTTCAGCTCAAAGATCACAAAAGTTAGGCTTGTCCACAACTTCTGAAGAGGCAGCTGCTGAGGAGGAGTGGGAAGTGGTAAGTGTGCAAACAAGAAAGCCCCTAAAGAAAACTCATGTTCACTGAGTTAGATGTATCAAATGTGGATTTAATTTTTTTACTGTATCACTGATGATACTCACTTTATTGATCTGCCAATGGGAAAAAAATTTGCAGCAACTCTTTTATATGTAAAATAGCTTTCTATTTCATGTGCTGTAGAGTGTTCAGAAGGTGTCTAGTCTGACTTGACCAAAACATCAAATCAAGGAAGCTTTTTATTTTCATCCTAGACAAATTGTCATTTTTAGTGCAAGGAGGACCGCTTGGCTAACTCAGAGAGTCTTTCTGCTTTGGAAAAATAAACTTAGTTCAGGGAGTGGTGAGTTTTTGCAATTGTTAAAGCAAACAAACAAACAAAAAAACCAACAACCAAACTTGTAAACCCTAGTTCTACAAGGCTTCTGAAATCCAGCATTAACTGTGGTGCAGCTGACCACCCTGGCATCCTGCGGTACTCGGGATTCTGACTGTAGCTAAAGTTTGCCTTTCTCTGCCAAGACCTGGAGGCAGGACTAAGCGTTCTGAAAGCTACCCAGAAAACTGTGTTTTAGGCAACCAGTTCCTGTAGGCAACAGGAGTACACTGCTCTAACAGTAAAACAGAGCTAAACAGGGACAACAATAAATTGGCGGCTCCTTTTGTGTATGTTATTCTCAGTATCTCTGTGGATCATAATGTTGTGTTAAAGATAGGGCAATAAATAAAATCAAGAGGACTGAATTCGAATTTTGCTAAATTGAACTTCTGACTAGCCATTTTATTGATAAACCAACTGGATACTGGAATGAAGAAAATGGTGATCTGAGAAGTGGTGCTGTGTTGAGATGTACATTGTCTGTGTATTTGGCATGGGAAACCTTGGTTATTTTTTATTGGCTGTCTCCATTCTGTTGACTCTCCTTATTAGTTGAAGCCTGAAGTATTAGGGGACGACAACGCTGCACTTGCACTTTTGCAGAGCTGCAGAGTTACTTCTAATTCTGAAATCCCAGGCACTGGGGCTATGCGCTTGGCTCTGCTCGTGGGCTTGCTGCTGGCTTGTGCAATCCTTTAAAACTACCGGGCATGGTGGTTTGTGTGATGCTCTTGGTTAGAAAATGGTGGGCTTCTGAACAGAGCAGTGACACGTTGTGGGCCTGTGACTCTTCAGTTTTTCTGTTATTTGTTGACTGTAGGGTGGATAATGTTCGTTCAGGTCTTGTTCCATCATTTATTGCGCATGGATGTCATACTGCTGCTTTCTTGACTGCTGACTGTGGTGACTGTCATTAATGAGAGAGTGTGGCAGACAGAATAGGAAGTGCCAATCCTGCGTGTAGCTTATCACTCACAGCTTGTAGTTATACAGGTTTCCTCTTCATTTTCTTTCCTCTTTCTCTATAAAATAGGGGTAGTAATGTTACAAAATAGGCATACTCTGCAAGCATTAATCCTTGCAACGTTCATTGAACAATAGAACTGTGCAAAAACCTGTAATACATGTTTGCAGCAGTCCTTGTCCTTAGTATGTTTTGTGTATTGATGCTTCTGAGACAGAAGAAATTATTGAGGTTCACAGCACTGAAATCATCTGAACTCTGAATATTTAATCCCAAACAATAGTGCCTCTCCAGAGTTGTGGAGAACAAATATTGAGTGAATGATCTGTTTCTGGTAACTTTGCAGTTAAAACAGGTTTTGTGGGCATGATAATTTGCAGGCATATGAGAGAGGCTGGGATGGATAGGACTCAACGTGGTGTTACAAATGATTGTAGCTGTGCAGCCTTACTCTGTGTGCTATTTTTGGTATTATTTTCAGTGTTCACAGTATGTGCTTATGCTGTGTCTGGTGTAGTGCAGTTCTGGTCTGTATTGTGCATCATGGTGATATGTTAGAAATCCTCAAACAACCATACTGGGATCTTTGGAATTTGATGCTGTGTATGATAGAAGTGAGAAAGAAACTTTTTTTTTATTTTATGAAAAGTGTGATCTGTTTTCTTTATTATTTTTTTTAAAAAACAAAAAGCTCTGCTGGCAAAATGACAGCATGCATTCAAGATTTCTTATCTCTTGGGAGTTTTGTTTGTTCAGCTGATGTCATATTGTGAGGTTTAACAAAAGCAGGCTAACTAGTATTGTAGGTGACAGGAAGGTCTGATGCATTGAACTAATGGTTTATGCAGTGGCTTAAAGACTTCTGCAGACCAGAGCTCTCTATGGTGTAGGCTTACTCTTGACTAAAAATTGCATACTACACCTGTGTTTTTCTAAAGATACATTTTGTTAAGAATGTTTGGAAAAATTAGCTTTTTCATGTAGAAGTTGAGAGATGTGCCTTCCAATAAACAGTCTAAGTGTCTACGATCTCTGAAGCTGAAGATGTTGCAGGAAAGGAATAGCAAATACTGAAGTGTAAGATTTCTGGTTTGAAGCACCTTTGCTTTATTACATTTCCTTATTTGTTTTATTGATAACTATAACTTATGTTGAGTGTTAAATGCTTTGAATCTTTTTCTTTCTTCTAGATGAAATAAAAACGGAGCTGGAAAAACAAAGGTAAAGTATTAATTGCTGTAATCTATGCCAGAAAACAGAAAGTGGAATAATTTGATAGTGGAAATGTAAGAGTGTATATACATTATGGCAATGAATTTGTGAATACGTAGTTACACACCTTTCTGCTAAAAACACGATATGGCCTGTGTGTTCCAATTACACAATGTTTCTGGGTATGGGTACTCAAGCCGTAACTGCCACTGAATCTCCCTAGGAAAAAGCTGCAAAACTTCTAAAAGGTGCTAGTTTTCATTGCCTTTTACTCGGCTTAATATAGCCTGATAGGAAATCATAAAGAGCATTAAGTATCTTCTCTTTGATAGTATGTGCTCTTAACCACCTACATCAAGAATACCAATTTAAATATTACTTAAATCCATATTTTAAAACACTTTTCCAGCACTGTGCTATGATTTAAAATGAGCCCCCAGTGTGTTTCTCTTTGCTTAGTATTCCTCATATGGCCCCTGTTTAATTAATTCATAATAACTTTGACAGATTTATCACTGAAGTTGTGTAGGAGTTCCCCAGTATTTCAGGGAGTGGGACAGAGTTGGAGTGTAGTGAGGGAAGGGTTAAGTTGGAGCATATATGAAAAAGTTCAGATGCACTATTGATTTTTAAAGAAAATTGAACTTTCTTTAAGATGGTATGTGTGAGAGAAACTTGCATTACATTTGTGTGCTGCTATGTACCATTCAGCTTTAAATTTAGAAAAGGGGGAAGTGTAGTTTGCTGTGATATACATGTTTAGAAAAATGAATAACTCTTCTTATCTGACCTAGAGAAGGCACTGCTGCTCCCCCAAAAGCAAACTTCATTGAAGCAGATAAATACTTCCTTCCGTTTGAACTGGCCTGCCAGTCCAAGTCTCCACGCATTGTCAGTACTTCACTGGATTGTTTACAGGTAACTACTGTTCTGTAGCTTGGACAGGGTGAAGTGGAGAAACATGCAGTTACAGAAGTCTTGTGTGCTGTTGGCATTCTTAGAGTGAAGAAGTACTGTCCTAAGTACACACAGCTGTGCAGATGCCCACTATGGCTACCTAGATGCGTAAACCATGCAAAATAGGTTATTATCAGACTTGGCTGAAAGTGCGTCTTGTCAAAGTCAGAAAAGTGCACGTGGTGTTTTATAGTGAAGCAAGCCTTTATTGAAGCTCATGAATACTTACGTTATTCAGTAAAGATGTTTCATCTGTGGTGCTCTAAAGGGATATTTACCAGGGTGTTTCTTGTAGTGCTGATGTCATGGGAGGTCAGACTCTCGAATCTTTCTACCTCGTTCCTCCTTAGATTCTTACAGAAAAAAAACTAATGCAACTTAAGGGCAGAACCTTTTTGTTGTGAATCGGTACAAAGATTGATGTTAAAAATTTTTGTCTGGTTATGGTGGGAAGAAATGGTCTGGGTGGAAAAAGGTTGTGTATCACTTACTAAATCTGTTTTGTCTAGATGAGTGAACAGTCCAAGTATTTGGTAGCCAGACTATTGATGGTGTTAAATTTTTGTGTTAAAACTGGTGAAGTGAGGTATGCTGTCTAAAACCCCATTTTTATGATATACTTAACTGTATTTTACTTAACAGTATATGGTTGTCTAACCTGCATTCTTTCTACCTAGAAACTCATCGCATATGGACATATCACTGGCAATGCTCCAGACAGTGGAGCTCCTGGAAAACGACTGATTGACCGAATAGTTGAAACCATTTGCAATTGCTTTCAGGGTCCTCAAACAGATGAAGGAGTACAGCTGCAGATAATTAAGGTATCTTATTTGGTTCATTTTGGTGCAATATTAATTTTATTTCTCTGTCTTTGATTTTGTAACTGAAAAAAAATTAATGCAAAGAACTACTTAAAGCCTAGTTTCTCCATTTCTTACACTGTTAGATGTGTCATTGAATTTAGGGAGGTTGTCACCAGGTCAGACTTGGTATGTGAAATGTATTTCCTCTTGATGAAGCAGAACGTAAGGGAATGCTTTATAAATATTTGTCCTTCTTTCTGGGATGAGCCACGGCCTGGATACTTTTTGCGGGCAACTTGATGTTCATCTTTTAAGCTAGTAATGCCCATATTCATTAGGCTAATGAATTGCTATCAGCCTTCAACTGAAGGCACTGTAACTGTGATGCACTATCATGGCCTGCTGCTGTAGCGCCTCTGCTTGCATGTCCATTTTTCCAGAGAGATCTGCAGTATACGTTCTCAACAAGGCATAGTAGTACCAGTGGTGTGTGTTCTGGTTCTGAAATGTACTTGGGCTAATGTAGCTGAGATTAGAAGTTGGTGAACCTTCTAGTAATGTAATTTGATGGCAGTGTAGACCAATTGGCCCTTTCGCAGAAATTAAGCCATAGAATATAATGATAACTGTTTCTTTTGGAGGTTTCCTTAGTGGAAAGCTAGTTGTGATAAAACACTTTAACAGCTCAGGAGAGGACAGAGATATGTGGAAGTTCTGTTAAACTTTGTTTGGCTTGAAATGTTGTTTCAGAGAACTAGAAGGGGGGGTTGGAACTAGCTGGTCTTTAAGGTCCCTTCTAACCTAAGCCATTCTATGATTCTAAGTTCCTTATAAAGTCTCATAAGCAGATATATGTGTTTCATAACAAACCCATTATTATTATGGAAGACCTGCATGACGTGTATTGCTCCCTACTTGCTTAGATCTAATTTTCACTGTGTTACGGTCTTTTTCAGGCTCTTCTCACTGCAGTAACGTCTCCGTATATAGAAATTCATGAAGGAACAATTCTTCAGACTGTTAGAACCTGTTACAACATCTATCTGGCCAGTAAAAATCTTATTAATCAGACAACTGCCAAAGCTACCCTTACGCAGATGTTAAATGTCATTTTTACACGGATGGAAAATCAAGCTGTATGTAACTATTGCTTTTGCTCATCTCAAATGTTTACGCTTGACAAATGAACAGAAAACTTGTATACTATTTTTAATGGGTCTGTCATTGTGGTTGGATATCTGTTGATTTGCAATTTAAAAAAAAAACCCAACAAATTGTCAAATCCTGCAATGAAGCATACTGATGCATACTGACTGACTGAAAATAAAATATGAAGCTTATTGCCGGTAACAAGGTTTCACACAGTAGTTTCTGCCAAATAACTTTGTATAAATGAATGATGCGATGCCTTTAATATAAGCTTGAAGAGCATCTTTTTAATTTGACTGGCCAAGTGATTATATTTTCACTGTTTCTTTCTTGTTAACCTGTGAATTCACAAAGGAACATCAGTCGTCATAGGCATCTGTGTTCCCTTATCATGTTTCGTGCCTTAGATTAACTTTCTCATATTGGTTTTTCAAGATACAAGAATCCAGAGAAGTAGAAAAAACAAATCAGCAAAAATCCCAGTCTCCTGCAATTCAAGTGGTGTCCAAGTCTCCGAAGATTGGTCAGTTAAAGCACAGCTGTCAGGAGGACAAACCCACTGCTCCTGTGGGTGTGGAGTTAACGAACGGTGAGCCCGAGAGGGCAGAAAATGGAGATGTGAAGTTGGAGCAGGATCTGACTGTTTCAGCATCAGGTGAACAAGAATAGGTTGTGTCTGTTGCTTTCAGTTACAATGTTTGGCAAATGCTCTTTTAGGCTATTTTGGGGAGAAGTGACTGGGGAAATTGGCTCAAATCATGCTTGCATTTTCTCAGTAGTTATTCAGAGTATACAGGTCATCCTTAGCTTGTCTGCAACATTATAACCATTGAAGAAAGGCTTACGTTTTCACTAGAATTCTAGTACAACTATATATAGTTTATGTATATAGAATTATAATGGAATTTGACTTGATTAGGTTGATAAAGGGGAAGGAAAGGAAGAGAATAATCATGGTACGTGGGAAGTGACAGAATCACTTTGAGGAAATTGAAGTCCTGTGGTAAAAATAAAGTGTCTTACAAAGACCTTATGATAAGCATATACTGTATTCAAATCAGAAACATGGAATATTCCAAAACTAAAAGTTTGTAACAGTTAATGCAGTGATTTTCTCATTTGTATTTATTAAAAATATCAGTGCTTTGATTTAAACAATGGAAATAACACCAATGGGTATTTTTGTATGACTTCTTGGAAATGGCTTTAGAGGAGAACTATTAAAGAAAATCGATTTTTAACCCTTCTGCCTCTGTCATGTTTCTCTTTTTAATCTTCTTCCTGAACAAAAGTACTAATTCAAAATTATCTCTGTGTGTTTCGTTAGAGGAAACAACTGATGGAGGAAAGGAAATGGTTAAAGGCATCTTGGAAGATGTGGTCAAGTCAGCTGTGAAAGGTAGAAAAAACTTCTGAAGTAAAATAGATGCATGTGTATTGCCAAACTTTTATTCCTGTGATTATAAAAGCATGGAAGTTATCTTTTGTTACTAAGTATCTGTCAAGAACACCCACTAAGGCAGTAAGAACAGGTTTTTATTGTCTCACAATATTCTTCTTTTGCTGGTAGCTGAGAAACTTTATAGTTTACCAGTGCTGCTTCTGTCCCACTTGGTTGTAGAGCTTCACAGAGTCATGGGATAAAAAAGCTCAATACGTGATTTTAATCAGTTTTCCTTTTTTCCCTTTAGTGGCTGAAGAAAAGCAGGTAACAGAAACAGTTAAGGCTCTACCTGCATTAGAGACTGCAGATATTGCTCTTTCTGGCTCTAGTAATGAAAATGTACAAACAAATGGGATTCCAGATGATGGGCAATCTGTTTCTTCCACCGATAATCTGGTAAATAACTTTGCTGGATGCTAATGTGTATTTAAGAAAGGAGAAATGTTTTTATCATGCCAACTAATACAGTAGGATTTTGGGGAGGGAAGGGACAGAAGCTTTAACGTATGTGTCCTGCTCAGGTTTGAAAAGGAAGCAGCAACTGCAATATAAGTAGATATTGAAAACTGTTCTAAAATTGATTAAGTTAGTTGTATTTTAATACAGGGTGGGGGCAGAGATGAAGAGTCAGTCAACGTATGAAAAGATCCACATCACTTATAGTCTTGTTTAGGTTTAGTTTAAACTTTGCCAAATGTACCATTTTTATAATCTGTAGCTAATTCTTCCTGGAGCTGTGGAATCTTCCTAATTGCTCTGTTCCTTTGTCTCACTGAGGATCTAATGTTGTGTTTCTTGCTTTCAAGGAAACAGATGTATCTGGACATCAAGCTGCTGCCAAATTTTCCCATGTTCTACAAAAGGATGCCTTCCTTGTGTTCAGATCATTGTGCAAGCTGTCCATGAAACCACTTGGTGATGGACCACCAGATCCCAAGTAATAAGATTGTATTTATTATACTGTCCTCTTCAGGTAGCTTTTAGAGACACTTAGGTAGCTTCTGTATAGTAAAAGCAGGTATTCAAAATTCACCTGTCAGGCCCTTGTTTCAGTTAGCTTGGTGAATCTAGGATTGAAACTTGCTTCAAATTATTAAAAATGTAGTACTTGAGGGTTTTTTGTTTAACGGGCTTATTAATCGTATCAGTTGAAGTGGTCTTGACTGTAGTATTTGTGAAGCTATTGATGGGGGAGTGGGGGAACGCTTCTTAGTAGCACTGAGTTGCATCTGTTATCCTAGTCTAAGTTGTTAATATGCCTGGAAAATCTCCAAATTAAGATGGTAGATGTTGTCCAAAAGTCACTTGCGGGCTGATTTCCACCCCTCCTGTCCCCCACGTTGAAATGAATTAAAATAGCAGTCATTTCTTCGGACAGCAGAAGTGCTATAGTGCTCATGTTGAATACAAGTATGTGTTCAGAAATACAATAAAAATACATTTAATATTGGATTTTTCTTTCTAGATCCCATGAATTGCGTTCTAAGATAGTGTCTCTCCAGCTTCTTCTCTCGGTACTGCAGAATGCTGGTCCAGTTTTCAGGACACACGAAATGTTCATCAATGCAATCAAGCAATATCTTTGTGTAGCATTATCTAAAAATGGAGTCTCTTCTGTTCCTGATGTATTTGAGCTCTCTCTTGCCATCTTTCTCACGCTGCTTTCAAATTTTAAGACCCATTTAAAAATGCAGATTGAGGTGAGAGACTTTTTATCTATCGTTTGGAGAATGCTCTAGTTCTCAAATAAAAATACTGCAATGATAAAAAGACAGCTGGAACTTAGAAGTTAATGTCTTGGGTTTGTTTGCTTGCTAAACTAGTATATTACTACTGTATTCAAATTCTAATATACACGAGATGATAACTCTTCAAGAGAAATTACTGAATAGAAATGAATTTGTACATTTGACATGGTTTTAATAAGTTTCAGATCATCAAGTCCTTTACCTCATTTATTTTGCAGGTGTTCTTCAAAGAGATCTTCCTGAATATTCTAGAGACTTCTTCAAGCTCCTTTGAACACAAATGGATGGTGATTCAGACCTTAACTAGAATTTGTGCAGGTATTTCCATGTTGTGAAAACAAGTCAGTTCCTCTGGCAGCAGATGAAAATTATTTTGAAGACAAATGCCACTCGCATACTAAGTGTGAAAAATTAAATTTGATCATAGTGCTTGGGTGAAATGTCTGGATTCATCCCCATTGCCTGCTCCAGCTGGCTGATTCCTATTACACTGAATCCTAATACTTGCACTTTCTTTTATTTTCAAGATGCCCAGTGCGTAGTGGATATTTATGTTAACTATGACTGTGATTTAAACGCTGCTAATATATTTGAACGCCTTGTAAATGATTTGTCCAAAATTGCACAAGGACGAAGTGGGCATGAGTTGGGAATGACTCCTTTACAGGTAAGAAAAACAGCTTTGAAGATAAGGTACTATTTTCTCATAAATGGTGCTGTCTCTGCATCATTATTGATACTTCCAGTGGTTTGTGTTGTCTGTAACCTACTAATGTTACTTATGTTTTGTGAGTTAGCTAATTTGCAACTGGGTGCTGAAGCAGTACGATTAATTTACTTGATGATTTTGCTGCATGTTTCCACTGTGACACTAGGCTTGCTCTGGACTCTTTTGTTGGGCTGCCGTGGGAGAGAGAATCAAATGAGCCGTCCTTTGCTTAATCAAATGACTTTCCTTCTGGGGCTTATGAACCAGCAGTGCCTTCATCGTGTGCTTGCTTTACACAAACTTTTTGTGACGTATTTCCACCACGAGTATTTTCTTTCTAAAATTATACTTTCCCATCCTTAGAGGGAGGGTGGAATATAGGCTGCTTTCTGCAAGAGCAGGTATTTCTGACATTGGCCTTGTCCTACAGCACTGTTTTTCTAGCTCAGCCTAATGGCTTTCAGGGCTGACATGAACTTAGTGCCAGTGTTGGTCTTGGAACTGAGTGCACCTCGCACCTTTGATTAGAATTGTGTCAACGCTTGCTTGATTTCGCCTGCCCCCCCTTTCTCCCCCTCCCCCATGGTCTTTTGACCAGAAGATGGAAGTAAAAACCAGGAGACCTTTGTTTCAGACTTTGAATAGAAAACTTCTACTGTACAGCTAAGGTAGTGAGACGCTTGTCAGATTGCTCCACAGACAAGACCCTGTAGAGGCTTACTGGATGGTCATAATACAACAAAGGTGCATTTGGGATTTAGTGTATGTTGCCCTTTGGTTGTACTCATCAGTTGTCAATAGACCATCTGCTTAAAGTAGCTGCAAAGTGTTCTGATGTCAGTCTGGTTGTGGTTGCTTTTGGCCTGGGTGTATCCAACCTAAATAGTCAAGGGGCAGAAACTTTGTATAACCAATAGATTTCCCCCTAACTGATGAGCTTTCAAAGATTTGAATGGTGTGATGTAATGCTTTCTAAAAACTTATGTATATTCATATATTGGTTTGGGGTTTTGGTGTGTTTTTAGTTTTTATTTTTTACTTTTTAGGAGCTAAGCCTGAGGAAAAAAGGACTTGAATGTTTGGTTTCTATTTTAAAATGTATGGTAGAATGGAGCAAAGACCTTTATGTGAACCCCAATCATCAGGCTAGCTTGGGTAAGAGAGACTAATTTGTTTGATAAGCTTGTTCTTGTGTTTATTCGGTGTTTAGGAGCTTTTCAGAAGTGTGGGTGCTAGGTCTTTACATAACAATTGTTTGTAAAATACTTCATTTGTATAACCAAATAGTTAATGCTGTCACAATAATGGACTCTCCAAGTGTCTGGTTCAAATAACCAGGTTCTATTTAAGAGCTTTAGCCAGGCCACTGTCTACACTCTAAAAGTTGGATTATGTAGAACAAGATGTGGCAAATCTTGCGGTTGCTAAGTTGAAGTACAATAATTTCTCCGTAGTTGCTGTTGCTCTTCTGCCTTTTGTTGGATTGTTTTAGAATTGCATCAATATAGCATCTTCATGTAGCGTAGACTGCTAAAAAGTATGTGGTAAAATAGAATATTGACTCATAAATTTCTAGTGAAAAGTTTTATAACTAAAAGCTTTTGACTGAACAGCATAACTTAAGTCTTGCCCTGTTTATAAATAGGTTCATTTAAACCATCAGAACAAGAAATGGCTGAAGGTAAATGTCTTGAGAGTGGAGGGAGACGGAGTAGTGTCAGTTCCTTGGACTCCACTGTGTCCTCAGGAGTTGGAAGTGTTGGCACCCAGACTGCTGTCCCAGATGATCCTGAGCAATTTGAAGTCATCAAGCAACAAAAGGAAATAATTGAACATGGGATAGAACTGTAAGTCCAGTATGACAGGAAAATAAAAGTTCACTAGTAAAAGAAACTATGTGTACAACCATCTTTTTTGGTATGGTCTTACACATTAACACTGCAGGGACAAATTGATCTTAATGCTGAAGACTGTTGCCTGCTGTTGTCAAAAGCTAATGCTGGAGGCTATTGTAGTCAAAAGGAATTCAGTGAAATGTTAGGTGGAGTGGAGGGTCCTTTCACAGCTTTTCTTTGTGCTGGTTCAGCTGCATAAGAGAGGGAAGTGTGTGTATACTGAGAGAGAAATTGATTTGAGCAGGCAGGCTAATGTTGTCTTACAGCTCTTTCACAGTTTGTTGTCTTTTATTGAAATAGAGCTTGGAGAATTAAATTGTTGTCCAGCTATGCTTTATTTCGTTTCCATTAATTTGAAGATCTTTTATGTCTGTAAATGCTATAAAAAAGTCTTTAACAGCAACGTTTTTAACATTTTATGGAAACTCTAATTTTTAATATTTCACAAGGGCCAGTTTTTAAGTGCATTTTCCAGCAATAACTTTTAAGTGTATCAGCAACTGAATGTACCTTATGAGATGTAGCCTAGTGATACAGTAAATATATTTGTTGCCCATTCTTTGACTTCTTTTCTGACTAGAAAAGAAGACATAGAGCTACAGCATAGAATCTTTGGTTTAGAAGGGCTCTGTAAACCTAAAATGTTACAGGTTGTGATATTTTCCAATTGTGTGTCTCAATTGCCCCGTGTTTTTGTCTGAATAGATTTAATAAAAAACCAAAGAGAGGAATACAGTATCTACAGGAGCAGGGGATGCTTGGCACTACAGCAGAGGACATGGCACAATTTTTGCACCAAGAAGAACGTCTCTGTTCTGTAAGACAGCATGCAACATAAGATTATTGATACTCTTGCCTCTATCATCTTCTCCCCTGTCTTCTGATGTATGCATGCACTGTGTCTATATGCACTCTCTCTTTAGTTCATATTTCATTAACAGATAACTGAAAGTGTAAGGGTTCTCACGAAGATACTTAATACCAAAGCTACTTTTCTATTTACTTGCTGTCCCAGGCCTTTTAGTAAAGTAGCTGTGTTTACAATAAAGTGCTGAAGGGATTCCCCATAAATGGGAACATGTGTTTTATCTGCATTAACAGTATCTTGCCAGCAAAGGAATATCACGTACTGCAGTGGCAAAGCATTCTCCACTGCATATGAAACTGGGCACAATTCAGCTTTCCTTGGCTGTGCAGTAATGCAGATCTCGCACTGGGGAGTGAGGGAAGCGAGAATATGCAGACTAAAGGTGTTTTCTAATGAGACTGGTTTCTTGTCATCCCTCTAACGGTTACTCTGCCTGCTCAGTGAAGCATATTAGTCTTACAAAACTGACAGCTGTGCAATTCTTGTACTATAAACTTTCTTGCAAAGCTGGCAGTTGGATTACACAGTAATAACTGTCTCTTGTGTTTTTAGACTCAAGTAGGGGAATTTCTTGGGGAAAGCAACAAGTTTAACAAGGAAGTGATGTATGCCTATGTAGACCAGCTTGATTTCTGTGGAAAAGACTTTGTCTCTGCTCTACGTATATTTCTGGAAGGCTTTCGTCTGCCAGGTGAAGCCCAGAAGATCGATAGATTAATGGAGAAGTTTGCTGCTAGATACATTGAATGCAACCAACGGTAATTCAAAACCTTTGTATTGGACAAGTGAAGAATGGCCATGTTGTTTGTGGCCCTTAGGGGAAAGGTGCAACTCAGTCATACCAGGTCAAGAATTTCTTCAGGCTTGTATGAGGAGCAGATCCTGTTGCTGATATTGGTGCTGAACCTCTTCAGCAGCTAGGCAAAATGGAAACTTTGGATAGAAAGTATACTGACGCTGGCATTTCATTAAATCCCAACTACTTACTAGAAGGAATTATTGGAAGAAGGAAGCCCTAAGTATGTTAAATTGTTTCTGTAGTAGCTGTTGTGTTTTTAAACAAATGTAGATCAGTCAAGTGTAAACAACCGTAATAAGCAGTAGCAATTGCTAAAATTAATAGCTAATAAGATGTTACGCATGTTTTTGCTTGCCCATTAGACGTTGAACAAAATGTATATATGTTAGTTGACATCAAGTAGGCAGTGTTGCTATTGTTTCTAATGCAATAAACTAGCATTAAACTTTAGCTAGGTGTTCAGGCTTAATTGGTTCCAATTCCTTAGTCTAGTTGGTGCATCACTGGGTTGAGTTTGTATAATTCTTTTTGAAACCCTGGGAGTGAAAAATAAGCTGTTCTTTAGCTTTTGTAGGATTACCCAAGGAAAGATAATGTGTAATTTTTTGGGAATGTACTTGAAAATTCCAGTCATAGCAAGTTTTCAACATTGTGAAGAAGATGCTTTTACTTTTTTTTTTTCCCCTTTTTGTTTGCATTTTAAAACACTTGAGGCTTCACGCGTTTCTAAAGACTAATCTTAGGCTCTGTTAGATCCTTGGTTGGATACATAGCCCTTCTGGGTATTTTTCTTGCACATAGAAATAGAGCTAAGGGATTGAGGAATAAGAGCTCTAAAAACCTGTTTTGTTTTTTTTTTCCTCCCTTAGGCAAACGCTATTTGCTAGTGCTGACACTGCCTATGTTTTGGCGTACTCTATTATAATGCTGACTACAGACTTGCACAGTCCACAGGTAGAAACTAAAAAACAGACAAGTAAAAGTTCAAATTTCCCTGGAACTTGCATTCAAAATCTGATATCTAACTTCCATTCTTTTTAACAGGTAAAAAATAAAATGACAAAGGAGCAGTACATTAAAATGAATCGAGGAATCAATGACAGTAAAGACCTGCCAGTAGAGTATTTATCCACAATCTATGAAGAAATAGAAGGAAAGAAAATTGCAATGAAAGAGACAAAAGAATACGCAATTACAACCAAGTCTAGTAAACCAAGTAAGAAGGAACTAGAAACTGGAAAGACCACAGTACTCTTGAACTATTGCAGTAACTTTCAGGATGGCATAGTGGAGTTCGGATCACTTTTTGAAAACACCTTTGTGCAATACATAAATTACATTTAAAATTACTAATATAGATATTTGGAATGAGACTGGCTCAGTTATAACTTAATACTGCTATTTCTGTGATGGAAACATAGCTGGGAAAGTGCATCTGGAACCATTACAGAGAGGTGCTAGAAACTAGATTTGGTTTGTTGTTTGGTTTTGTGTTTGTTTGTTTTTTTTTTAATGGAAAGTGTGAGGGGAAAATGGTAGAATAACTGAAGGTGGCACTTTGCAAGTTAACTTACGTGCTAGAGAACAGGTGAGTTTTTGGTTTCGGTTGTTTTTTTTGCCTCCGTATCAGTAGCATGTCATAGTTCAGAGGCTGATAAGTGCCGCAGTCATAGTGATAATGTTTGAAAAAGGGAGAGATCAGAGAATTTGTCATGATCTAGTCACCTATCCTCATCTAGACCAAATAAGGACTTCTGTGTGTAGTGTACACTAGAAACCAGTATCCCTAGCTGTACTCCACTCTTGCTCAGAATAGCTGGTATTAATCAAATTAGTGAATTCTGAATCTTCAGCATAGTGTTTTTCAGTGTTTTTGGTGCAGTTTGCAGTTGTCTTGGATCAAAATAGGAACGAAATTGATTTGCTTGAAAACTGAAGTTGCAACCTTTAGTATAAGGATAAAGAAACTCTGAGTTACCAATTTATTTATAAAGTTGGTGAGGGCTAGTTTTGTTTTGAGGATATTGGCTGAAGACAGTGAAGGATTTTCCATCCATTTTTACAGGCAGAGTGACTTATTAGAGTATGCTGCTCTGACTTCCAATGATTAAGTCATAATGTGTGGCCTATAATAAAGGGCTGAAACAGTTATTTTGTAGAAAATAAAGTCTTAAGTTGGGGTGTGGGTTTTTACTGCTGGAGTTCTTTGCTTGCAACCTATGACAACCTCCTGAATTCTAACATTCTGGAAGATTTTTATCTTTAGACTTCATTTGCAATACCTTTATTTAACGTTTTGTGATGCTCAATGCAAAGACATGGAATATGGTCTTATAAAAAAGAAACCAATGCAACTGTGTGGTGTTCCCTTTAGGTGTAGCTAATGAGAAGCAGCGGAGGTTGTTGTACAACTTGGAGATGGAACAAATGGCTAAAACAGCTAAAGCCCTCATGGAGGCCGTAAGCCACGCAAAGGCTCCTTTTACTAGCGCCACTCATCTAGATCATGTCAGACCCATGTTCAAAGTGAGTGTGAAGTTCTTGTATCTTCATTGCTAAGAGCTTTAAGCGTGGAAAATTACTCTGAAGAGTTAAGTAATGCAACAGGTGGACTCTTTGGATATGTTTGGGTTCAGTTACCTGCTGTTTTGGGCTAAAATTGTAATAGATTTCTGAACTTAAGTTTCTTCCTTTTTTTAGCTTGTATGGACTCCATTGCTGGCAGCTTACAGTGTTGGCTTGCAGAACTGCGATGACACAGAAGTTGCATCCCTTTGTTTGGAAGGAATACGATGTGCAATTAGAATAGCCTGTATCTTTGGAATGCAGGTTTGTATAAGGCTTAGCATGGGGCTTGCTAAGGGTGGTGTAGGCTCTGGGAGGGAGACTAAGAATTACTTCCTTTTCTATGTATATGTTTTTTTTGTATCTCATCCTATTTCTTGAAATGGTAAAATAAAATATTACAATCTCACTTTAGTTTGTTTTAAGACCTTGATATCCTCAAGCTTTTCTTTAACTCTGCTTTCCTTTTATTGCTGAGTCTCCTATTAAGAGTGTTTGCTAACTTGCCTCCTACGCTCCGTCAGCTGAAAAGTGCTATAATAGTGCCACCTATACATAGAAGGAAAATTGTGTAGGCATGTGGGACAAGTAGCTTTCCCTAACTCTTTGGGAACTTGATTACAATGCTTGTTTCTGTCTTGTAGCTTGAACGAGATGCTTATGTACAGGCCCTTGCTCGTTTTTCCTTGTTGACCGCCAGTTCCAGTATTACAGAAATGAAACAGAAGAACATAGATACCATTAAGACACTTATTACGGTCGCTCACACAGATGGCAACTATCTTGGCAACTCTTGGCATGAGGTAAAAACTTGATTAGTTTAAATAGTGCAACTGCATTGTCCTCTGAAAACTTGCAGGATCTTGTTCTTCTACTGCTTTCAGTCTTTAGTAACTGCATTTAGCTCCCAGCGTGTGTCAGAACCCTGTTTAGAATGTGGACGCAAGTGCATTATTTTGCTTGTGTTTTTTTTAATCTCTCTGTGTGTATGTGTATATATATGATCTAGATGATCTTTAAGGTCCCTTCCAACCTAAACCATTCTATGATTCTATATAAAATAATGCACTGCATTTTTTTGCAGACCCTATAGACACTGTGTGACCGATATTGTAATTTTTGTAAATGCTTTTGATATGGAATTAAAACCATATTAAAATCTCATTTGACTTCAGAGAATTCTGCACAGAAACTATTGCATTCTTGTTCATGTGGATAGGTAAGGATAGGTTATCAGGATAATACATATTTTCTTAAAGCATGTTTTCCAGGAGATTTTTAATTGGATGTAAATATGTGCGGCTGCTAAAAGGGGCATCCCTGCTGCATTATGTTCTCTGGCAATAGTCTTTGGCTACATGACAATATGAGCCAAAAGGTACTCTAGCTGACAAATTACTTGGACCTGGCTTACAGCATACCCTCACAAATGCTTTTGCCAGTCCAAGGGATGTTGCAGTGGGGGAGTAAGAAAGAAGAGATAGTCAATTTTGTGCTAATGGCAAGGCACAATTTTGGCATTTTCACTGTCTACGTTGGAGCATTGTTACTCAAAGTGGTAGCTACAATAATTCAGTCTTTTAATCTCCCTGGAACAATGAACTCTCTAGAAAATCAACTTCCAAGTTGTTCATAGTTTTGAAGGTTGATGCTGTGAGAAGTAATAGAAAGATTTCCTCTAGTAGTTAGAGATCCAAGTTAAATTTTTGGGTACTGTTTATTTTTCCCCGTATTGGAATAATTCGTGGCAGCTGGTGATCTTGAATGAATCACTCGACTTTATTTCCAGTTGGATTAGTAATGCTTCAGCTACATCAAAACTGTTACTGTTGTCAAAGTTGTTTTAAAGGTTAGAGAACCTGGGAAGGTTATAAATATTAAATACAACTATACGTTAAGAATAAAAATATAATGGTACCCAGAAACATAATGTTTAAATATCTTTTGGTTTTAGATCTTGAAATGTATTAGCCAGCTGGAACTAGCACAGCTTATAGGAACTGGAGTGAAAACTCGGTATTTATCTGGCTCTGGGCGTGAAAGGGAAGGAAGCATTAAAGGCTATGCATCTGGAGGGGAAGAGTTTATGGGCCTGGCATTAGGTAAGACGTCTTGGACTTCACAAAAGTGCACATATAAGTGAAGTATGATGGCTAAGAAAGCTTAATGTGATCAGATATTAAAATACATTTACTTGCTTCCAGGGGGAGCTATATTGGATTAATGAAACTTAAAAAAATTGAACTGTATATTTCAAGATGTATAAGTAATTACCAGATATGTTCTAACTTTGTAAATGGGTTAAGCTCCTCCAAATTTACTTGCTGGAATATGTTTTTGTCAAAACTGTTTTACCATACTTACTAAGTCATGGTTTTGTTACCAATTTTATCAGTTCTTTTTTTTTTTTTTTAGGCTCTGTTTTTAATAGTAAAAACATAAGCTGTTTACCTTTAGGAACTAATAGATGTTTCAATGATTGATAACTGGTTTTCCAAAGGAATTTCTTACCTCTGCATGTTGGGCTTGCTGTTCCAGTTCCTATTGTTCCTGCATTATGTGCAAGAAACAAACCTTAAAATTTAAGCTGTAAATTAGAGGGATAAGGGAAGTTGCCTCAATCTTTGGAAAACCATCAAGGAAACCTTTTAATTTGAAAACACTCTGGAGTTGATGCTGAATAGAACAGAACTGTGCCCAGCATTAACTACTGGTATCTGACTTAGAGTTAATAGTTTAAAAATTGAAAGTGATAAAGTATTATTTTATTAACAGCATTGCAGCATCTTAACTTAATAAACATGGTGGTCAAAACAACGCCCTGAGGGGGGGAAAAAAACATGCTTCCTACTGAATGTTTATTTTGTAATAATCTGGCACAGATCTGGCAAAGGCACCATCTGTTCCATGTAAATTACAAGCTAACTGGAAGCAGTAGTCATTTGTCTTTGTCCACTTGTTTAAAGTTTATATAAAGTCATGATTTCATGATGCTAAATACTGGTTTTCAATGGCTTTTATTGCAGGTAACCTCGTTGGAAGTGGAGCTGATAAACGGCATATGGCGAGCATTCAAGAGTCCGTGGGAGAGACCAGTTCACAGAGTGTAGTTGTAGCAGTAGACAGGTACCGAGAACATAATCTCTTTCTGGGGAAAATGTGACTTCAGGTTACTGACCATCCTTACTTTATTTGCAGACTCTGACAGGGACTTCTGTTCTTGAACCCTATTTTTCTTGTGAGAAAGATGCTGATACTTAGATGCTTTCTCTGGACCCAATAAGTATATCTCTTTAGGCATGTAATAGTCGCAAAAGAAAGACTGTCATTAAATGGTAGTGTAACTAACGTATTGTGAGAAGGGGCACTGCGTGTATGCAAATGTTCTTAGGCTTTTTCTTTGGAGTAAGCCAGTGAAGACCAGAATTAGGTTGCTATATTACAATATTTAGCTATTTTTGTTTTACAAATCCGTCTGATAATTGTTTAACATACTGTCACCCAAATGACTGCTCCAGCACTGGATAAAATTGTGAGCCTGTGCTTGTTTCCTGCAGTGGGGAAGGAGCATCATAGACTGACTTGCAGCAGGGAAGAGAATGCTTAGACTAGGGGAAGGATGTGAACTGCTGCCAAGGAGTAAGAATAAAACAGTTGCAGTGTTCATGGCATGGAGGATTGTAAAGTACCTGCAGGAGACGTGCTGACGTTTGCCTAAAGCACTAAGATATGATTGACTCTTGTGGATGCACAGCTAAAACTGCAACTCATTTATTTGTTCCGTAGGATATTTACAGGATCAACTAGGCTGGATGGAAATGCAATAGGTATGTATGCTGACCATGTGGTGGGTTACAGGAACTCTTGCAATGTAACATCCTGAACTTACAGCGGTGTGGTTTAATGTTCAGTTGACTTTGTCCGGTGGCTGTGCGCTGTTTCCATGGATGAGCTGGCTTCCCCACACCATCCACGCATGTTCAGCCTGCAGAAGATAGTGGAGATATCATATTACAACATGAATCGCATTAGGCTGCAGTGGTCAAGGATTTGGCACGTGATTGGAGATCACTTCAATAAGGTATATTTTTAAAATCAAGTTACAAAACATACTGAATAGCAGGACTTCTTTAATCAGCTTTTCCCTTTTATGTTCATAGTGTAGGTTGTGATAAAAAATTCCATTAAAGGCACCTAAAGGAAGCATCTATTTAAGATCTAAAGTGTATATATAGAAATGGAAATGTTTATGGGAATGCTTTTTAATCACTTCATTATATAATTTTGTATTTGTAATTTTTCTCTATGTCATTGTCTTATCCTTCTGATCAAATGCCAAGTTAGTTTTCCTCTAAAATATATACAGATGATGATCCTGGAACAACAAAGTTGTTTTCCTTAGGAACCTGGACCATGTTTGGGTGGGGGTTTTTTTAACCCAAGATTTTAAATTTTTTTTACTGTCTAGCTTGCTGTTATAGTTCTGCACCTGTTGCATACAAAATCCATGGGTTGGATTAAATGCCTGAGAAAACCCTCTCAGAAAGTAACCCCCCTGTTTTCTAAATATGTGAAAACTAGAATGTGCTAGCAATTTTTAGTGGACTGACATGAAACTTGAATGATGAATATTGAATATTGAATATATGAATTGAATATATATTGAATATTGAATATATGATTGAATGTTACTCGTATAAGTTAGCCAGTAAGTGTTTTGAAAATATGCTTTTCTTCTAGGTTGGATGTAACCCTAATGAAGATGTTGCCATCTTTGCAGTAGACTCATTAAGGCAGCTGTCAATGAAATTTCTTGAGAAGGGAGAGTTAGCCAACTTCCGCTTCCAGAAAGACTTCCTAAGGCCTTTTGAGCATATTATGAAGAAAAACAGGTGTGATGCCCTGCAATTTCTGTGTTAGCTTGCTTTAGTCCTACTTAAAGATGTTACTTGGTACAGGTTAGATTGTTGTGTACATGGAAGTAGCACAGTTACTTGAGAAGTGGCACAATTTTACACTGTCACAAAGTCTTACTTTTTTTTTTTCTTTTTTTAAGATCTCCAACTATTCGGGACATGGTAATACGCTGTATTGCTCAGATGGTGAACTCTCAAGCTGGTAATATTCGTTCAGGTTGGAAGAATATCTTTGCGGTCTTTCATCAAGCAGCGTCAGACCACGATGGGAATATTGTGGAGCTGGCCTTTCAAACTACAGCACACATAGTTAGTAAGTAATTCTCGACCGATGGGAGTACCCAAATTAGCTTAGCTGCTGTGATTCTGGTTTTAAAAGGGCCATCTGAATAAGACTTGTGTTTCCAGGTAAATAAACAGAAGACCTTGCAGCCAGACTGTTTAAACTCTACAGATAGGTCTTACCCATTAAGTCTCCTGATTGCTATGGACAGGAGAAACTAGTTATAGATACCTCCTATAGAACTTTGGAAGTTTGGATCGGACTAAATAAGTTTGTATGTTGCCCCATCTGTCACAATAACTTGTTTTGGATTAAGGAACGCATTTCACGAACTTCCATGCTGATTCAGTATCGTATGGTGGGGATCATAAAGCTTGTGACACTGAAATGTGACTGCTTGTAGAGCAGATAAAAGTATATTTGAACAACATACTGCTGCTGCCTTCAAAGGAAGACAACCGACTGAAATATTCTTGAAAAGGACCTTCGATATTGATTTGTAGCTTTCTTAAATGTCCTGAAAAACCCTCTTCCTGTTAAGTAGCATGGGGAAAAAACTATGGACAGCTTTAATAAATGCAAATAGTAACATCAATTTTTTTGCTAACTTGAATCACATAGATCTTGGGAGTGGTAGTTTGTTCAAAAGCTTGTACACATTGGATTTGTTTTGTATTTAGTCTATCCCTTAAGACAGAAATCTAACTGCTTCTTCCTCTCTTTCTACAGAAGATGAATAATTAACAGGCTTAGATAATTTAGGTAACTTCATTCACAGTAGGGAAGCTAACATCAAGCTTTACTCCTATTATTTCTCAAAATATTTTAAGAGCTTTGGGTTGCATATGCTGTGGGAGTGAACCGAATGATATAAGCAATCCTAGATTATAAAATTGGTAATATCCAACCTGAGAAAATGTGATGCTGACAAATTTGGGTGGTGGGGTGGGATGGGGAAGAATGCAAGGGAAGACAGAACCATATTTAATCTGGAAGAGCTGGAGCGTGTCTATCCGCTCAGTAGTGGTATACCATGGCTGACATCTGTAGATCAATGCTAATTTATCTATGGATTTCAATACCAGTAAATTTTAAAAAGTGTATTTGTTTGTTCTTCACAGCAAATATTTTTCAACAGCACTTTCCAGCAGCAATTGACTCATTTCAGGATGCAGTAAAATGTCTTTCTGAGTTTGCCTGTAATGTTGCGTTTCCGGACACCAGCATGGAAGCTATTAGACTTATTCGCTATTGTGCAAAATATGTTTCAGAAAGACCACAGGTATTTTCTTTTGATTTTTACCCTTGTGTATTCCTCCACTATCTTCCACTGCTAAACTGGGACTAATCTTGTAACTAAGAAAGAGCTTTCAGACTCAAGCTTCAGTCTCCCAGCAGCAAATGTTTGTATTAAAAGCTTATTCAGAATTAGGAGTCATTTTGGTATTATGTAAGTAGTAAACTAGGTCTAATTAAAAGATTTCAAGTCTCATCAGTCCAAATTGGAAATAACTGAATGAAATAGTCTCTTTTTTTATAGTGTTAGGATGACCTGGAAAACAATGCTTTGTGTTCTGTCACCATAATGATGTCCAGTTAAATTGGTTATAAACATGCATATTTTTCTACATCAGTCTGTTGTGTGAATACTTAATATGATAATCACTTTGCTGAAGAGAGCCTGGAATTAGATTGCGATTGCGTGTTACCATTGCAAGAAGCGCATGCTGTACTCCATATGCTACAGAAGTGTAGAATTGGTTTATGCCAAACAAATTTCCTTATTACTGATACTTACATAGTTGTTGCCTGTCACTGTTAAACTTGCTTCCTAAAGTCCAGACCTCTGCAGCTTGTAAAGCTTTTCGCAGGACTTAAATAAAATGGATTTAAGTATTTATTTTCCATATTTTTTCCGGTATTTTTACAAATGGTTACGTCTCAGATATATACTTATATTTTACAGGCTTTGACTGTTACAGTAGAAACTAAGCTGACTTTTCAAGTCTCTCTTTGCTGCTAGTAGTATATAAATCTGTCAGACTTAAAGATTTTTGAGGTTTTTCTAAATATCTTTTTTTTTTTCCTGGCATCTCCAAGGTATTAAGAGAATACACGAGTGATGACATGAATGTTGCTCCTGGGGATAGAGTATGGGTCAGAGGATGGTTTCCCATTTTATTTGAACTTTCTTGTATCATCAATCGTTGCAAATTAGATGTTCGAACAAGGTAATAAAGCTTTTTTTTTTTAATTTAGTTAGTGAAAAGATCACAGGTACGCATTTTAACATCTCTTCCTGTATTTGTTTGGGTTTGTTTATAGAGGCTTAACAGTGATGTTTGAAATAATGAAGAGTTATGGCCATACCTTTGAAAATCACTGGTGGCAAGATCTGTTCAGAATTGTCTTTCGGATTTTTGATAATATGAAACTCCCTGAACAACAAACAGAGGTAAAAACAAACAAACAAAACCCAGAAAGCAAGCAAACCTTAGAGCTGTTCTTTTTAAGAACTCAAACAATCAAGGCAGCAATTTGTATCGTTTGTCTTGTCAGCGTGTTTCCACCCCATACTGCCCCAAACATAACAATACCTCGTCGTATTCTGTGGTATGTATGAAACTTGTTATAATAGCCAGTGACCTTTCTGTCTGTCTGAATATTTTCCAAGGAGAATATTCACACTTTGTTGTGAAAATATATAATTTTCTGAACAGTATTCATGTGGCCAACTAAATGCTTCTGACAAGACATCTACAGTAGTGAGGCTTTTTAGTCTTATCTAAATTCTACTCCTCTCCTCAGAGGCCACGTCCTTTGTTGAATAGCCATGCATAAGCCGAATGCTATTATCGTAGAAGAACCAACATAAAAACAAAGACTTTTCATTGTTTCTGATAGAAATCTGAATGGATGACCACTACATGCAACCATGCACTTTATGCCATCTGTGATGTATTTACACAATTTTATGAAGCTTTAAATGAGATCCTTCTTCCTGACATACTTGCACAGTTACACTGGTGTGTAAAACAAGGTAGTTTATTTACTTGTATCTTTTGATTAATGTATTTTTTTAAATGCTCATTACTTAAGAAGGGGAAAGTCAACTGAATTTTGGAAGAATAAAAGCTACCATTAGGACAATATGTTATGTAATAGATGGATGCAGTATGTTAAATATTGGAGTGTCATTCTGTTTCATCAGTTAGGCAGCTCTTCTGTTAGTGTGTTTATAATGTATTTATGGTGCTATTGTGACACAGCAAAAGCTTTTAAATAGTTGTGTTAGTCTTCTGCCAACTGCCTTTGTCCATTTGGCTGCACAGATAGTATCCATACATGTATGTATGTGTAAATGAGGTATTTTGATTTTTCTCTTCCCCCCCCCCCTTCTCTCAACCACTTTTAAATATGACTTTCTAAAGAACATGTTTTCTTTGGGGCTCCAAATTTTATGCCTGAAATCCTGCATATTGCTAGCGTGGAATGCTGGGGGGATTACCTTGCAGGAAATCACAAGTTTCTAATTGGTGCTTTTCCTTCCTTTGTCTCTCTGTAAGCTTCCTTTCTGCTTCTCTCCTGTCTTGTCTTCCCCATTTGGTTTTCAGTCTCATGAAGTCTATTTTTAAACACTATTTTTTATTCAGTAAGTTCCTAAGCTTTATGTTATTGTAATATAAGTAGGCTTTGAGCTGTGATACCATGCATTTCACAATATTGGTAAAAACGTTTACTGGAGCAGTAATAGAGAATGCTTAATTTTTCATTGATATTGTAGAAGTTGATAAATATGGAACATTTCTTTCACAGATAATGAGCAGTTGGCTCGATCAGGTACAAACTGCCTAGAAAACCTTGTAATACTCAATGGACAGAAATTCAGCCCTGAAGTCTGGGGCCAGACGTGCAATTGTATGCTAGAAATCTTCAAAACTACTATTCCTCATGTGTAAGTTCATAAATTTAATTCTCCTACTAATACCTGATTCCAGAGCAACAATATTTACCTTTGCTTTTTTTTTTTTTTTTAACTTTATGAAGCTTGCTGACGTGGAGGCCTGTGGGAATGGAGAAAAATTCAGCTGAAAAACACTTGGTAAGAGTTAATTCAGTGCAAGAAAAAAAACTGGAAGGGCTTTGTGTTAGGTTAGCTTTCAAAATATTTTATTGTAATAAATATACTTGACAACAAATACTGGAATTGACGTTAGCTTGTATTTGGTGTCATCGTAAAATAAGATATAAAGAATGGGTGCAGGAAGCCTTTGAATCTAAGATTAATGAAGTCATCTGAAAACTGATAGCTGGTTGGTAGTTAGTGTTTTGGATTACTGAAATTGTTCTGCATTCTTTTCTAGGATCTAGACCTAGATCACCAGTCTTTAAGCAGCATGGATAAAAATGCTTCAGAAAGAGGACAAAGTCAGTTTTCAAATCCAACAGATGAGAGCTGGAAAGGTGGTCCTTATACAAGTAAGGAAAACAAGCAAGTTTATTAAATGCAGTCTTAGTCCACTTCTGTAGTTCTGTAGAGAGTTTTTGGGCACTTAAACTTGGGGTATATCTTTACAGCTTGCGTGCCTTGCAGAGAAATTTTCTCTTTATAAGATAATTCATGGCATCACTAAATATCAAAATGCTAATGGTAATGTAGTATTCTGCTAGCCTGTTGTAAGTGAATTGTCATAATTTGCTTCTTAAACTTGTGTTACTCCATTTCATTAGATCAGAAACTATTTGCTGGCCTCCTTATAAAGTGTGTGGTACAGCTGGAATTGATACAGACCATTGATAATATAGTGTTCTATCCAGCAACAAGCAAGAAGGAAGATGCTGAGCACATGGCTGCAGCTCAGGTACCATCAGACTTATTTATAATCTTGTTGTGGCAGTAAAGTACAAAGACTATTGAATGCTCTGAAGGGTGTTTACAAAATAGAGTATATAGTCTCTTCCTCTTTCTCTCAGCGCTACCCTGAATATGTGTCTCATTACTCTTAAGCAGTGATTTTTGGTTTTTTTTTACTGCCTCCAGTGTTTCCTGGCAATCTGCCTGTTTGATTATTGTAATTATATTACCATTATTTTTATTATCAATATAATATATTGTCATTGTTTTTATAAGGAATACATACTCATCAAGAATGGTTTTTGTTTGTTTTGGCAAGAGCATTCTTTTCTCTTTAGCCTGAGTGGCTTCATTTAGCCACAGTTGAGGCTTTGCTCAGTCTCTAGGTGTTTACATAGGAGGAGATGCAGAAGTTGAACTTTAGCAAGGTTAATGGTCAAGATTTAACTCATTCCTGCCTCGGAGAGGTCCTTGTCCTTGAAAATTCTGATTCTAGGGAATAGTGCAAGGTAGCTCTTACTTGGCTATGTTAAGCTACAGGTTTGGGCTAGTGCATTCAGGTAGTGTTTTGGGGATTCCTAATGAAATCAGCTAAAAATATTGACCAATTTTAATGAAACTTGACATTAACCAAAGGTGGGGAGTTTCTACACCATGCAACATTTAAACTTCCGCTATATTTGTGGTTCACTTTGTTTTTTGGAGTTCAGCAGACCTACTCAGTCAGGTCCTAGAGGAGAGAAATGTTCTATATTGTATTGCTATCACTCTTTTATGCCTTGATAAGGGAGATTCTTCCCTTGTTCTTGATTTCTTTTTTTTTCCTTATCAATAGCTAGGATAGATCATAACTTCTCTCTTTCAAAATATCCTGCTGAAAAGAGTGCAACTCTGATGTTCGAAAGGACCATTCTGCTGTGTTGCATTACACTAATATTTCACTTGAACCTAAAAATGGAATCTGGAGTTAGTGATACATGGTCTGTGAAGTATCAAAATCTTTTAAGCTTATATAAAAAGAACACATTACTGATGCTCCTCTCTCCCTCTTTTCCCTCCCCACCCCCACTCCTTTAGCGAGATGCATTGGATGCAGATATCCACATTGACACAGAAGACCAAGGAATGTATAAATATATGTCTTCACATCACCTCTTTAAGTTACTAGATTGCCTGCAAGAGTCTCATTCGTTTTCAAAAGCCTTTAATTCAAATTATGAGCAGCGAACCGTGTTATGGAGAGCAGGTGAGGCTTTTATTTTTAGTTTGATAAAAATACTGAGGTCCATTTCTAGCTTTAGCTATGGAGATACAAAAGTATACCATGGCAATAATCTCTACAGTTAATCTGACAGTGTTGCATGCTTTTATTACTTGTCGTCTTCCTGACGGCTTGAATAATTGTTTGCTAAATTATCTGCTTTTTTGATTAAATTAGAGCTTCACAGTAGGTACTACTGTAGTTAAGTATCTTTATAAATAGATTAGGTCTCAGTCAAAATCAAGGAAATATTATCTGGACAAGAAATCATTACTCTTCAGTAGTGGAGGTATTGATAAACTTTAACTCTTGGCTAGTAACTACAAACGTGAATGTTCCCTCTCTCCCTATGTGTAACTGATTTCTAGGGTTCAAGGGTAAATCAAAACCCAATCTCTTAAAACAAGAGACCAGCAGCTTGGCTTGTTGCTTGAGAATACTCTTTCGAATGTATGTGGATGAAAACCGCCGAGACTCCTGGGATGCTATACAGCAACGACTGCTTAGGTAAGAGCATCAGCTTGGTTCTGATGCGTTCCCTTTTCAGCCAGTATGGTGCATCCCTGATGCAAAGTGTTCTGGTTTAAGTCACTGAGCAGAGCTTCAGAGCTATGAAGATAGATAGATATAGACATGACCACTCTTTATTAAAAGTCAATTTAGCCATAACAAAGCAATCTACTTGGAATCAATTAAGCACCTTCTTGCAACATTAGCTTTTCTTTAGACAAGTGGTGGTGTTTGAATACTTTTCACATCTGAGTACATAATGATATTCAGAGGTATAATAAGGTACGGTAATCTAAACAGAATGCAAACAAACTGCTGTATCCCTGGAACTTAGATAAACGTAAACTATGCTAAATAAATATAAAAAGGTATTGTGGTCCCCTTTATTTGAAAAGTGAGTTGTTGGTACATAAAAGTTCAGAGTACTAATCTCTAGTCAGATGTAGACAACTCTTAAACTTGCGATTGGCATTAATGTATTGAATTTCAGTATCATTCTGATTTGTCAGCATCTATGGATGTTAATCTTTTTAGTGTGTAAAAGAGGAGGTTCCATTCCCTCTTTAATTAAAATAGCGCCCCAAAAAAGCGATAGCAAGTGGTACAGTTTGTACCTTGTGTTGACAGCCTACAGCAAGGACCAAAACTTTATTAATACAATAGTAATCCCTCTTTAATCCGTGATGCTGAGCTCTGCAGATCTTTAATAAAGCAGTCTAGAATTGGAGGGAGAGCTTTTTCATGTTGCTGTTGCATAAGCTTTCCCAGGATCAGGAAACAATGTTTG
The DNA here is from genome assembly GCA_008711295.1 of Anarhynchus alexandrinus. Lineage (NCBI taxonomy): Eukaryota > Metazoa > Chordata > Aves > Charadriiformes > Charadriidae > Anarhynchus > Anarhynchus alexandrinus. Next base: position 1,581,805 of record VUYV01000044.1, read on the forward strand.
CAGATTGAAGGTAACAACACTTCAATTACAGAATGTTTATGAGGAAAATCACCTCTGACTCCATGGTTCTTTGACAACATGAAAACTATTTCTGTTATCTGTAACAACTACTGTCATCAAGACAAATATGTGTAATTAAAGTTGTTGCATGTGATTGAAAACTTTCCCATGGAAATGCATCTTGCTTGAAAACAAAATACACTGAGAGGACAAACAGTGCATGTTACAAAAACTTGTTGTGGGTTTTCTTTATGGCTTGTCTGAAATGTGTCATCTCTTTAGTGTATGCAGTGAAGCCCTGGCATATTTTATTACCGTGAACTCGGAAAGCCACAGAGAAGCTTGGACCAATCTCCTGCTGCTGCTTTTAACAAAAACACTAAAAATCAGTGATGAAAAGGTAAGAATAGGCTGGGAGTCGTGTCTGTTTGCATTCAGGTATTTTTTCACTTCTGTTTCTGTTGAATTCAATCTTTATTATCATCCATATTGCAAGGTGGCTAGTTTGCTTATTCACATAGTCAAATAATAGTCACATCTCCATTTTTGCAAGCATTCCACGTTGTAAAAAATCAGACTGCATCCATGGAGTTCACAGTGGTACAGAAATACTGATAGAATTACTGCAGAGCTTTCGTATAAAAGCGCAATGAGTGTGCAATAAAGGATGGGCTTGTGCTGTATTGCAGCTGTACAAGAGTGGTAGAGGTAAATTTCACCACTGTAAAACTGGAATTCTGATTCCTTGACGGTGATGGCAAAAAATAATTCTCAGGATCTCAGCCCTTTTGAGGAAGAGGTGAATGCAAATATTCACTACATTAGAACATACAAAGAAACTTCTGGAAGTTGCTTGCTTTTTTTTTTTTCTTTTTTTAAGCTTTCCAGTACTGTTGAGCTTCATCTTGTTTTAAGGTGTATTTTTTTCCTGGTGTTTTTTTTTCCACCCTGTATTGCAAAGCGTGTAACTTCACTTCACGCTTGTGTAGTTTGGGATAGTTTATTGCAATTTATCAATATTTTAAGAAATTGATAGTAGTGGTGACTTGGCTTCTGCATGTAGCAGCAATTCAGTGAAGTCCCTGTGGTTACGGTGTGTTGTGAGAATACTCTTAACTCTTTGTAGATAAAACGTCAACTTGGCCATTCCTTAGTACACAATCCCAGAATCTTTTTATTATAAAAAGTTCTGTGGTGAGTGTTCCATCAACTTTCCCTGTAACTAATACTGAGCGTTATTAGGAAAGGAATAGAGGACAAAAAAAACTTCTTGTATAAATTCATTTCGGATTTGCATCTTGAATACTGCCTGCAGTTCTGGTCCCCCATATCAAAAGGGGTGTACTGGAGCTGGAAGAGGGTTGAGAGTGTAGTGGGAATAAGGGATATAGACTGGCTGCCATACATAGAACTGTATGTAGGTTAGACTTTTACTCAGTTATCCTTTGTCCGGAAAAGAAATTAAAATGAGAGGTGCATAAAGTCGTTATTAGCATGAAGGGAGGGAAAGGACTGATAATTGTTACACTGGGAGAGACAGTGAATGAGATGTTTGGAGATGGAAAGTCACAGGAGCGGGGGAAAAAACCCAAAACACACATAATGGAGATACTTCACACACTGGTTCAGCTGTGGAAGGCTTTGTTATATGTTGTGGATGATATTGTAAAGAGGCTGGAGAAGCAACTGGACAAATTTACATCAGAGGGGGGTGTTTCTACAAGTAGTCCCTGATACCACCTCTAGCCTGAGAAATCCCTGAGCCACAAAACAATCTGACTCTATTTTAGGGAAGTAATGCCAAATGCATTGAGTATGGTTTCCTGGAGGCATCTGGTAAGGCTGCTGCGGAAAACAGACACTGGGCTTGCGATGGCCTTTGGCCATCCAGGGGGGCCTTTGATTGGGTGAGACCTTGTGTTTTAACAAGTCGGTGTACCCATGAATGTGGAAAAACTCTGTGCTTTCTTACAGTAATAGAGAATAACATTCTTTTTTCATGTTCTTTGATAGTTTAGGGCACATGCTTCAACATACTATCCATACTTGTGTGAAATCATGCAATTTGACCTGATTCCTGAGCTTCGAGCTGTGCTACGGAAGTTCTTCCTGCGTATAGGTGTTGTGTTCAAAATCTGCATAACAGAGGAGCAGATACGGACAACTGGGATGACCTTACCTTCATGGTAGCCCTAAGTAGGGTTGGTTACTTCTGCTTGTACATAAAGTTATGTTCCAGAGATGGATTAAAGTGGATGGGAGAAAATGGGACCCTGGTCTATCAACACAGCAGCAAGTTACTCTTACCACAATGGCATTTGGGGAGGAGGAAAAAAAATCCTGTTCTGTCCATCCTACAAAACTATCAGCAGTTTTATTTAAATTATTGCTTACAGAGTTAATACAGTAGATGTAAAGTCTCTTTGTTTCAATGCTTGTCATCCTTATGATCAAGTCTGTCTCTTCTAGTCTTTTATCAATTGTTCAGTCTTGCATCCCAGCTAAATCTGATAAATAAGCTGGATTCTTCAATAGAAATTATGACCCTTGGAAATAATGAATATAGTTGTATAGCCTTGTGATGTTAGCACATGTGTTGATAATAAACTATACTGCAGTGGCTAATGACCAGCTAAGATCATTCTGGGTTTTTCTTTGTGTGTACATGACTAGACCAGCCAGCGTGTTATGGTTTTTGAAGTGGACAGCCCGTAGAGTATTTGGGGAAAGGGTTTTCCTCCTGTTTAGCAAGTCGTTTTTAAAACTTTTTTTAATATCTGTACCTCATCTTCTGAGAGTTATTTTTTGGTTTTATGGAAGGTTTTACAACGGGAGCACACAATACCATCTACTCTATTTAGCTTGTTAGCCTTGAGTTAAAGGCATTTAAAAAAAAAAAAGAGACTTCTAACCTTTCCATTTACTTTCATACATTGCCAGATCATGGGCAGAATATATACAGTAATATTAAAAACAAGGTTCAGAACAAATAAAACCACCTTTTTTACCCTTGACTATAATGTATTTAGTAGTAATTGTGTCTGTTTAGCAAGAAGTCCTGTCCTCAATACATATCAGGTTCTGTCTCTTTACCACAGATCTGCAACTTCTGATTTGTCTTTTTGTGCAAATGATTTTTGTTCTCAACTATTAGTTCCTACTGTGATCTAAAAGACAATTGAATTCCCACAAAACTGCTCTAGCAAAATTAAACTTAAGTTCATTCATGTACTGCAAGAGTTATTAATACATTTCTACACTTTGAAGGTATCTGTGAAGCAACTGTAACTTAACACTAGGCTTTGCTTGCCCTAGAGATTTTCCTTTCTTTGAAATGCATCAGTTTTCTGGAACAACTGTTTCCATGATAGAATAACAGCTTACAGTTGAAGTACTGCAGGGCTGAGGTCTGTCCTTTGAACTAATTTTAATTTGAAGTTTTAAGACTTCTCTAAACTGGAAGAGTATGGCAGGATGGGAGGAAAGGTTCCACTTCCTAAAATAATGTAGACAAAAGTGTTATATTAATTGCTGTGCTGTCCATATTAGCCAAACCTAAAACAGAACAGTATTAAAAAGAAAAAAAAAAAAACCAAACAAAAAAACCCAAAACACAAACAACACCCACCAACAACCTACTTGAATGGTATTAAGTGTTTAACCTCTGATTTTGCTTTTTGAGTTTCCTGTTAGGGTGGCAGAGTTGAGGTTGTCAACTCAGTTGAGAATCCCAACTCTCAGAGCTGTTGGGATTCTGTCTGTCTTTCTCTCTCTGTTTTTTTGTTTTGTTTGTTTGTTTTTTTTTTCTTTCTCTGGTGAGCTATTTCCAAAGGGTTCATATGGTGCTCTTCAGTAAATTGGCCTGTTCTATATAAGCATTGTTTGGGAATGGTTTTGCAGTCAGTAGTAGTGATAAGGCTTTCACCTTTTTATTTTTAACCAAAGAAAAATAAATGGCGGTTGTGGCTCTTAAACTTTCAAACACCCATTAGATTAAATCTATACCCTAATATTTAGTAGAAGGGAATATATGGCTATATTTTACAATAGGAAAAGACTGAAAAATAAGCAATGCTGATATTTAACTTGCTGCATTTGAAATGTCCTTTTGTGTTGCATTTAGTATAGTTGCTCATTCCCTGGTAATGTCACTTCGTCAATTACAGTAACAATGAAGTATTTATTTTAATTCTATTTAAATCTGCAAGAATAGGCTATTCCTTTTCTTCTGGTCCTAGATAGTCCTAAAGAAAATATTTGAAACTTTATTTATCAGATTTTGAAGGTGTCACTGCCTCATTGAATGTATACCCTTATCTCCTATCAAAACAAACGTTTTAAAGTTGCATGCTTTTTCTGTATTTTACAGTTTTGAAAGCCTTACAACTCATGTCTTGAAACAAGTCTCTTATTTTTCAGATCTTAAATTACCTTACAGTAGCATTGTGGGCTTTCTTTACTGTAATGTGCAACACTTGTACTATCTCTGCATATAGAATAAGGGCCTTTAATCAATCCTTTCCTCCAGCCTTTGTTCTGAGACTGTTCTTTTACTTAGTAAAGCTTTTATTGTATTTATACCATTTATAAACTGCTGAAGTTAGGTATGTGACATCAAAATCATCCTAGACACTGTAGCACATGAAGAAGGGGGACTGGAATGCAATTGGATTATAACAGCCTTAATCCTGTCAATTTTCTGAATTTGATTGTACATGTTAAAGCAATAAGAATGGTATGTTAAGTGTAATACCTGAAACGGTTGTATTCACATCAGCTGTTTGGTTTCCCTTATACAGTCAGAAAGATCATACCCCATAGACATCTTAATGAAGCTAAAAATGCTGAGCTAAAAATGCTAAAAAACTCCTGCAGTGGTCACTGCTGGTTCCGATCTTGTCCTGACTCTGCTGACGTAGACCTTGCCTGCCTGTGGTGGTTTTGTTGGCTTTAGTGGAACTAAGAATGAGAACAAGGTTCTGCGTCAGCATAGCCTGGTAGAGATCAAGATATCTGTGCAATACATGGAGTAATAAAAAAAGTAACCTCTTAGACTTCTGAAGTAGTATTATAAAAGAAATTAAACTATCAACTGATGTACCTATAATGGTATAAATACAGAGACTGCATGATATTTGTTATTACTTATTTTGGAACCCTGTAGGAAATAGGTAGGCAGGGGGAGGATGCTAATGAGGAAAACCCTAAAAACTCTATTTCATTTTGATTCTATTGTGTCTTTACAGTACAAGAAAATATTATTTTTACAGTGGTTTGTTATCCATGTCTCATCTTGCTTTTCAAACTGTAAACAGAACAATCTAAAACAACATCCACTAATATAAACACCCCCCCAAATTTTAGCTCAATCTCACTATGGAAAATGAGAAAGATTAAAAATAGTAACTTTTAGTATGAAGTAGAACTAAGCTTTTCTGTCAAAAGTGTAAATTCAGTTTGTTCAGCACTTTTAATGTTATTTCTGTGTAAAATGTATGTTTTCACATATTTAAAATGCCTAAGTTTTTTGAAGATCTCCATATTAAGTGCATTTAATATCAATAATTTAAAGAAGAGCATTCCTTGCCCAGTGGGTGTATACATTTTTGAGAGAATACCGAAATTATATAATATGAAAAAAAAATATGTAAAGTTTTCTACATGAAAATACTATGTATAATACTGTTATAATATTCCATGCTTTAATCAAGTGGTAAATCAATAAAGTTTTAAGAAGTGTTGCTTGTTTTTTTTCATGTAGTTTATTAGGCGGCTTGTGCACCTTCAGCCTGCTCTATTCAACATGAGAACGTATCACTGGTGCCAATTACGGGACTTTCACTTTTAGTGGTTTTGGTTGGTTGGGTGGTTTGTTTTTTTAACACGTTACTACCTGCCTTCCTACCTCCTTTCGCCTGTTGTTTTCTCATCAGAGGACTGTCCCCTTCTTTTAATGGCTAAAAGGGCCCCTACCCTTCGGCCGCCTCCGTTTTCTGCCCTCCCGCGGCCTACGCCCGTCCCTAGGCCCGTCCCGCCGGGCGCCGGGCCGCCTCCTCGTACCCTCGGCCCGGCTCCTGCTCGCCGTGTCCGCGGGGGCCGCTCGCCCTCCCCGAGGAACCGCCTCAGCCCCGGCCATGGCCGCCCCGGGCTGGGGCCGCCTTCCCGCGGCTGCCAGGGGCGCCGCAGGGCCTTGTGGGAAGAGCCTGGCCATTGGTCGGCCGCCCCCCCTGGGGAGCGCGGCAAGGATTGGTTCGCGGCGGAGAGCGTCGGGGAAGGAGAGGCCGCTGATTGGCCCGGCGGCCGAACGGTGTCACCGCCCTGCGTGATGCGGTCACGGTGCCGCCGCCGCGCCCTCTCACCGCGGTTTGAATGTGAAGCGCAGCCGGAGCTCTCGGAGACGCCGCCGCCGCCGGGGGGAGTCGCCAGGTGAGGCTAGGCCGCGCCGCCCGGCGATGCTGGCGGCGGGGCGGTCCCGCAGCCCGGCGGCCCC
>VUYV01000044.1:1588330-1619408 GCA_008711295.1 Anarhynchus alexandrinus
CCCGGTGGGGGTGGGCAGGCCGGCCTGCCCCTGGGCCCGCCTGGCGGGGGCCGCAGCCGAGCCGAGCCGAGCCGCCGCCACATGAGGCAGCGTGAGCGCCGCCGCGGGGGAGGCGCAGTCTGGCGGCGGCGGGCGGGACGGAGCGGCCCCGTCCTTCGGATAAACCGCCCGGCGGCCTCGGGCCGGGCAGGCGGCGGGGATAGGACCGGGGAAGCGGCGGGGTGTGCTGGGCCGAGGCGGCGGGAGGGCGCTGGGCCGCCTCGGCGGGAGCGGGGACGGCCCCGCTGGTGGCCGGGCCTGGAGGGCTCCTCTCCCCGTCCCCGCCGAAGGACTCCGGGCGGCCGCCCCGCCTCACGCGTGGGCTCGCCCCTTGGTCTGAGGGGAGCGGTCGGTCGGGGGCTGTGGTGGGTCCCCGCGCCCGTGGGCAGCGGGTGCGCGTCTCCCGACCCCCGCGGTTTGGTGAGGCGGAAAGTGAGCGTAAAGATCCGCGGTCCGCTGTAAAGATAATCTTTCCCGTAAAATCTGGACCATAAACATCCTTAGGCACGTCGATGGCGTTTGGCGAGCGCTGCGGTGAGCGGATGCAGCAACAGAGTTCTCTGAAGTTCTTCGCAGCGTCAGGCTTGGCGGACTGCTGCTTTTTGGGGTTGGCTTTTTTTCCCCATAAGTGGTCTGTCATTAATTTGACTGAAGTAGTTAATGAATTGAGCAAATTTTTGGGGTTTTCATCTGGAGAGGTGGTCATCGTATCACTCTAGCAAGTACCACCATGTTTTTGGTAGTGGAAAACAAAAAAAAAATGAATAGGTAGAGGAAGAGAAAGAAATAAGAGTAAGCAGGTAGCAGGTGAAAATATTTATCCTTTTGTATGAGGGATGGAGCAATGGCTTCAAATCTTCGCATTTGGCCTTTAAAGTAAACTCACAGTCAGCTTGAGGCATATATTTTTTACATGGGTCCCTATAGTACATATGTATGTGAGGTATTTGTAAAAGGCCATTCAGGATTGCCATCTCCTCTTTCAGTTTGGTTTCCCATTTGAGTTAAGTTTAGTCTTCATAAGTGATTTCTGCATGGGTTTGCACCTCGGCCTTACAAACTTTCTTGGGCCACGTAATTTATATTTTTTTAATTATGAAAGATTAAGTATTAGTTTCAACATCACAGTAATGATGCATGAGGCCATTTTGTAGAACAGATGAGCCAGCTGTAATTAGTGTTGTTCGCTTATGCTGTACTTTATTGGGATTTTGTTAGTTCATGTGAATTGGTGAACAAGACTACAGACAAGTAAACCCCAAAGAGGGAAGGGGGGTGAAACATGGGAGGCAGGGCTCTTTAGGTGGATTTGTACTCTTTTGCAAAATATGTTGGATCTCAATTACTGATTAACATTCATTTAATTCAAGAGGAAACTGTTGTGCTCTCTTTTAGTGGTATAGATGCCATAATTAAAGTAAAAATTCTGTCATTAAAACTCATTGCCTTTTCAAGCATGCTTATATAGAAACTACATTTATTGCACTGATAATCAACATGGAATAAATCCAAAGCAGGACAGACAAATTTCAGTCTATCTTGCCAATTAGAAACTTCAGAGAAAAAATGGAAATCTTTGCTTCCTCATTACTTCTGTAGTGAGTGAACTGTGCTGCTGGTGGTAAGAAAGGTGGGCAGAATCGATGATGATGTCCTGAACAACATGTCCATTAAAGCATGTCTTGCTACTGTTTTAGTGTTACCTTAACTTTAATTATTCCAATTAAAGCTGTGAAGTTAATATATTACTGTGGTAAGTATGAGAACGTGTAGGAGGATTACTAGAGAGGAGTAATTTAGACTTATTGCGCAGAATTATTCTGTAATAAGTATTGCAGTTTAAATTAACTCCCACCCTAATCTAAGTTAATTTTACAGGGTGGACAAACCCTCTGGCTTTGCGCAGTCTTTTGTCTCTTTATAAAAAAAAAATTAATTTTCTGTTGAGAGTTTTCTTTGATAATGCATGTTTAACTTTAAACAAGCCTTGACTCTCCAGTACACTTAAGATCGGANAAATTAATTTTCTGTTGAGAGTTTTCTTTGATAATGCATGTTTAATTTTAAACAAGCCTTGACTCTCCAGTACACTTATTGTTCTATTTACGATTATGTGGAGCAGGACTACGCAGCTTTTTCAACCAGGAACAGGTTTCTGGGGCTGACAGTAGTTCTCAAAAGCAAAAGCAAACTCCTGTTGTCCTGGAGTTACCCTTACCTGAAAGGGTGAGAGATCATCTTTTGGCTGTACCTGGTTCATGATTTGCTGGATGTGTGATCCTGTTCCTGGAGTTTGGTTTCAATAAACTAGACAATAACAGGTGTAGTTGAAGAAATTGAATGTTTTCTGTTTTGTGCTTGGTGCACACTAGCTGTTGTTTTATTGGATGAGACATATAAGATGGGACCATGCTTTATGAGGTGTAGTCAAAAAGAAGTGATGTGTGTCTTCTGTGGAAACTAGTTTTACATGTGTGTAGCTTATAGAATAGATTTTTCTAATCTGTGTTTGTAACAAAGCTACTTGTGGGTTTTAGGTTCTGCCAAAATGGAGCTGAGTGATGCGAATTTACAGACTTTAACTGAGTATCTAAAGAAAACACTAGATCCAGATCCTGCTATAAGGCGTCCCGGTAAGTGTTTCTCATGAGTGATGAAAAAAGTTTAGTTTCTTTTTGGCTCTTCTGTCTGTGTATAGCAAATTTCAGTGGATGTTTATGCAATAACCTCTTTGCATAAGCTCTCAGTATCCTTTTAAAACAAAATAAACCGCCAAGCCAGGGATTGATATAAATTTAAATTTAAGTTTTTTCATTTTTTGTAATTTTATTTTCCTGTGTGATTTTCCTGTTCGTGATGTTTTTGTACTGTTGTTATTTAAGACAGTGCTGCTGCTCACAATAAACCAGGATTTACTTCTATCAGGTTATGGCTTTTAAAAATGGTGAGGAGGCAATATTTCCACATCCCACTTTGAATTGAGAGCTTTTGTTAATAGCAGAAGCATTAAAGAGCTTAGTAGTAAAGAAGCTACAGTACCTTTGGTTAGACTTGTTCTGTGTTTCTCTTCTTGTGAAACTCTGGGGAAGTGTTCATGTGTTGATTATTCTAAATGGATGCTTGAAGAATCCTAGGACTCCCATTAGAAAAATCAGCTCAGCATTTGCTAACCTTAGTTTATTCTCTTACAGCGGAAAAGTTTCTTGAGTCAGTTGAAGGAAGCCAGAATTATCCATTGTTACTCTTAACGCTGCTGGAGAAATCACAGGAAAATGTCATCAAAGTTTGTGCATCTGTAACATTCAAGAATTATATTAAAAGGAACTGGAGAATTGTAGGTATCCTAGTGAGTAGTTGTGCTAAGATTTAATAATCCTTTTAAGGTACAATAAGACATTCTGCAGTAACCTTGAAGAATGTGCGTATGTCTGTCCTCTGTGAAAGAAATTAGATCATTCAGAGAACAAACACAAGGTGTAATTTACTGATGAGGGACTAAAACTTGGACCATTGGAGTCCATTCTACTAAAAAAAAGCTAGTGCTGGGCGATAAAATGATGAACAAATAATTTTCTTGAACAGTGTATGCATATTTTGCAGAAGCATAATATTTAAAGCTCATTTAACTATCAGTAATATATTTAGTAATATTATTTAAACTAAAATGATTGTGAATTGCCTATACACATGAGCTGGCCAATTTGGCCTGTATCTATTGTCATAGTGTTACAAACTATGTAAGCTTGTAACTAGTGTTACAAGCCAGCGCTGCAGCTGAAAGTGATGATACTAACTTCCCTTTCATGTAAATGCGTCTGGGGCAAAGAATACTGTGGGACAGTTTATTTTGGTGGCCTTGCCAGTTTAACACTTAGACATAAACTAGAAGTGTTGCCATTTAATCCAGTTTTATCCTTTGTTTTGAAGAGGTCAGAAACATTTTTGATCAGAGCTTTCAGCATTCATGAAATTGAATTTATAGTAGAAAGTACTATGTTTGAGAGCTCAGCTCCTTCAGCCATGAGAGATTTTAATTGATACTGTTTATACTGTGTCTCACTGAAAGTACTGTTTGTATCTGAAAATTATCAACTAAACTACTATATATGTAGCTTTACTACAGCAAAACTGGTATTTCATCATTACGTCTTAGCTGGTACCTATTTACAAATTTGCATGTGATTACCCACCATGCTGATATTAAGAAGCTATAGCAGCCTTAGTTCTTGTTATGTCTGATCAGATCAGTGCGTTCAGTCTGGCATGAAATTTCTAGAACTTTGTTTCTGTAATACTATGTTCTCAGTCATTTCTCCCAAATTGCATTTTATCTGTAGTATATTGTAAATAGAAATAATGTTCTGTTATGGAAGAAATTGTAAGTGGCTTCCTTTTTGTGGATTGCTGATGTAATTCAGGATGAGATTTTGTTTTGGAGTAGGTGGAGATGCTATGCAATAAGTGCATCCAGGGGACTGTTATGATTGCTATGTGGCTTCAAGCACGTTGTTTTGTCCAGAATTGAAGCTTTCATTTCAAGAGCTGCTGTATGAACATAAAATACAGCCCTAAGGCTAGCTTACCTAGATCACATGGTTTAATTTAGCAACCTTGGACTTGGCTGATACAAAGCTAGTAGAAGTAAAAGGGTTTTGCCTGTTCAAGGACTTGGATTTGGTAGAGCCTGGAGAGCCAGATGTACAGGGCACTTGTAAAGAGAGGGAAGAGTTTGCTTTTTAATTTATTTTTAGAGTACATGCAGAATACTCATCTATGTGCTGCCTCTCATGTCTTGGAAAAAGGTCTCGTTTCTTTGAAAAATCTCATAAATATCTCCATAGTAGGATTTGCTGTTGCTGATCTCTCCACCACCTCTGTCCTCATCTATCTAAATGCATAGCAGTGAGTCTTGCCTCCCTACTTGGAACTTGCTTAGTACAGTTATTGCTGCCTTTCATATCATATAAACTTGTAAAGCTCAGGTTTTGAAGATAACTTATTTTTGTGGGGTTTTTTTTAATGTCTATATATAACGATTCTGTACATTCTTCTGATTCAGTGCAATGCGATAGAAGCGGAAAAGCAAGTTCTTTGTGTCTTATTTTTGTAACTGCTTGTTTATAGCTAAACATAACTCTTGAAATTTTGAAGTGACTGAACTTTTTTTTAAGTTTATGGGAAGATGGTGAAAGGGAGGTAAGACGGAGGGTAGTAGTGCCATCTGGTTTAAGCATCTTAAGGTCATTGAATTGTTCTCTGGAGGTGCTTAGCACTTCTAATGGCTGGATAATTTCTAGGTTTCTTAACTTTGGTGCTGTCATCACAAATAATGTGACTATCGCTGCTGTCACTGGTTGGTGACAAGCCGCCTTATTTTTTTATTTCTTTAGTAGAAATTTTGTAATTGACTACCACTAGGCACTATTAACTGATTGATATTTTGCACTGATTAGATAACTCTTAATGTTATGGTTTTGATGGTGTAACCTGCACCCATCTTCATGTACAGTTTCTAGAAAGTACGGCTTGAGGCAGCTTGCGCAAAGTGAATCTTTGAGGTTGGCAGAAGTGAGGACAGAGATGTGGTTTGGTGAGTTGGAAGAGGAGACTATTGGTTAAACTTATGTATGTTATTGGCGTATGCACCCACTCTCACTATGGCTTAATTGCTGATTTGAAAAGTCACTATTAGAGAAGGAGAAAACTAGTTCAACGTTTTACAGAAAGATGTAGTTTCTTTCAGCTTTTTTGAGGTACTACTGTTATAGGTCCATTGTAGGCAATATGTTTAACAGGTCTTCCTCTTAGTTTCTTTAGCTATGTAGTAGTTACATAAATCAGTATAAGCAATTGGTTTCTGAAATGCTGATACTTGCTCATTGCCTAGAGTATACTGATATGCCCATGACTTAATTATTGTTTTAATTTTAGGTTGAGGATGAACCGAACAAAATATGTGAATCGGACAGGATAGCCATTAAAGCCAACATAGTGCCCTTGATGCTTAGCAGCCCAGAACAAATTCAAAAGCAGGTAATATGGTAATTCCTGGTTATGTCCACGAGACTCTCGAAATATTTTAAGTGTGTCTAGAGGCTCTGATTATTGGCAGAGCTCAGTTCCCTTACCAATGAGGTCATCCCAATCCAAGTAACGTGAAGTATATTGTCACAGCTACTTCTGCCTACTTTAATTTTGTAATTTTTTAAGGCAATTACTGTATAACCTTATAGCTAAGTTCTAGCATTAGGCACTTTAATATAGTAATTCCAGAAAGTGAGACTGTGTGTACACATTGGATTTAAAGTGAGATTTATTTATTTATGGTGAAAATTAGTAGATATTTAACCCAATGATTTTTGAATCTGACAAGAATAATGAGCGTTTTTCTTAGATATTTACAACATCTGACATGACCGCTGAATTTTTTGTAATGAGGAACTTGCTATGATATCACGTAATGGTTATGTTTCCTTTCCAGTTAAGTGATGCTATTAGTATTATTGGTCGGGAAGACTTTCCTCAGAAATGGCCAGACTTACTGACAGAAATGGTGAACCGCTTTCAAAGTGGAGATTTCCATGTCATTAACGGGGTCCTTCGCACTGCTCACTCTTTATTTAAAAGGTATTGGAAATAAGGGGGTTAGTATATGCATTATAAATTTCTGTTCAACTCCAAATTTTTACCGTTAGACTTAATTTTATAGATCTACAAAGTCTACAGTTGTGGCTTCTACTTATGCTTACTGACTTTTTAATAAGAACTTAAGTGGTTGTCAAATTGTACACCTTGTGTGGTATTCAACTGTGTTGTTTATTGTTTACTTGATGGTATTTATTTCAAGGTTCAGCACAAAAAATTAATTGTATGAAAGTTAATTTAGTAATAAGTGTGAAGACTGTATTCTATTTTTTGTGTATTTCTCTTTCACTTGTCAGGTACCGCCATGAATTTAAGTCAAATGAATTATGGACGGAGATCAAACTTGTCCTTGATGCTTTTGCTTTACCCTTGACAAATCTCTTTAAGGTATTTCTTTTTGAATCGTTTCTAAAACAAGTTTAGCATTCTGAAATGCTTGTTGTGAGTGCCTGCAAAATGAAAACTTAAGAATAGTTGCTTTGAAACTGTTAATGAGGTTCAAACTAAAGTCAGGAAGTGAGACCTGACAAGATTCATAAGGGGAGCAAAGGGAACTGTGTTTTCTGTTTGTTTGTGGTTTGTTGTTTTTTTGGGGGGGTTTAAGTGTTATGGGACGCTTTTCAATACCTCTTGTCAATGGGGGGGGCTGTGTGTGTTACTTGACTGAATCTTATGTCTTTTTCTAGGCAACTATTGAACTTTGCAGCACACATGCAAATGATGCTAGTGCTTTGAAGGTTCTCTTTTCTTCTCTCATTCTAATTGCGAAGCTGTTCTACAGTTTAAATTTTCAGGTGAATCTCCTTTTCTTCTAACAGTTTTGCTTTGGTCTCACAAAGCTGTTATGCTCTTACTTATATGATCCATTTGAGGCAGCCTTTAAGGCCACGCTTTATCGCAAAAATAGAAGTTGACAGTCTGCATCAACGCTGGAGTAAAGGCACAGTAAGGATGGGGTTAATTAACATGTTAACTTGGCCCTATCTAAACAGAAGTTCAAGAGAGTCTAAGCTCTTGTCATTGCAAGGAGGCATTGCATAGGTAGCTCTCTGTGTATGAGCTGTGAAAGACAGAAGTCAAATGCCTGAGTTTGTACTCACTGTGCTCCTTTGTAAATATGTCTGTACTGACGTGAACTCGGTCATGTAGATGAAAGCCAGTTAAAACTAGTAATTCTATAGCACTATAGTAGTGAGTAATTCTGGTAGCAGTGTGGGTATTTTTGTTTTGAAATCAGATCTAAATGTCTAACATTATTAAATAAATGCACTATCTGAAAAACGGTAAAAAGATCCTTTGCTGAGGGGACATATATTTTGTGTCTCAACACAAACATAAGTCTGTGAAGTGTGATGCTCATGCCTTGATTGCTTGGGCTATTCTTCCATACCGGGCAAAAGAGCAAGCTGGAGCTAAAAGGAAGGCTTGTGTTCTCTTGTTCTGAGAGGTTCTGAGGCAATGAGGTTCTTTCTTTATAAAACTGTAGGCTGTAAAGGGTGTAAGCAACTAGTATATTTGGAAATAGTGTATTCCAAAGCCTCTGTGTGGAGGGTTTTCATTTGGGAGGAGAAGGGGGTAGTGTTTCGTTTTGAAGATTGTTCAGGCTGATTGATCAGTAGATTATAAGGTAGATACATACTACTTACAATGTAGGTATGTTATCTAAGCAGTGCAATCAGAAATTAAAATGTAGGTTTATACTTTTCCTTCACAGGATCTTCCTGAGTTTTTTGAAGATAACATGGAAACATGGATGACAAATTTTCATAGTCTTTTAACTTTAGATAATAAACTTTTGCAGACTGATGTAAGTACTGCATAAACCTCCTGGTCTTGAAACAGTTGAACATAGAAGGCATAAAACCCCTAAGTACTTTAGTTTAACATTTGCTGTCTTTGTCTAATTATAAGATGTAGTAGTGTCGCAGGTGAAAGATGCTACCAGGTCATCAAAGCTCAGCTTAATTTTGTGCATGCTTTCTGCATTTTAAATACTGATGTCCTCCAGATACAGTACAATAGTTTGCCACATGATGGAGCCAAAGCAATTCTATAAATTTCTTTACAATACATAGGGAGGCATATTAAGTGTGTCCTGTGCTATAGTTTCATGGTTGTTTTAGGCTAACGCTGCTGCTAAAAGAAGCTTTGCTGCTCTTTCCTCTTCTCTTGTGTCTGCGGGCTATTGCCCAGCACAGACATTCATGCAGATGTGTTGAACTGAGTCAGGAAGTGATATGCGTTAAAACTAGAAGGTGGGGATTGCCAGGGGGAGATGGAACTGGGGTGCTGTTTTGTTGTTTGTTTTTTTTTTAATTTCAGCTCAATTTCCCAATTCACTTTGCTTTGTGGCTCCACAAGCATCTGTGCTGGTATGGGGAAGGGGAGGGAGCTGCTTTTACAACTATTCCAATTTAAAGTAGCAAGATACAATGTCTTCTAAGCATATTATTTCAATATCTTGTGGGTTTTTTTGTATTTCATTTATAAATTAATTTCATGTCAAAGTTTATCAGGTCTAAGTGATTTTATGTGCATTGTACTTTCATTTGAAATGTAGGTATGATTTATAACTTGCAGTGTAGTTCCAGTTCAAATCAGCAAAATACAGTAATTCTAGGGATGTGAGAGGGATTTCTTTCACCTATTTAGAACATGGTAAAATAATAGTGTAAATATTTCCTTCAAATATGTTGATACTTTTAATGTTTTAGTGGTGTTGAAGTTTGGATGTTTAAGTTCTTAGTTTTGTTTTATGTGAGGATGAAGAGGAAGCTGGATTACTGGAACTCCTGAAATCACAAATTTGTGATAATGCTGCTTTATACGCTCAAAAATACGATGAAGAATTCCAGCCCTACCTGCCACGTTTTGTAACAGCAATCTGGAATCTGTTAGTCACAACGGGCCAGGAAGTGAAATATGACTTGGTAAGTTGTTGTAAACTGATCTTGTTAAATTTAATAATTAATTATAAATTGGTCAGTCATGCTAAAACTCTGTGCTCTGTTTGTCCTGTTCTAGCTGGTTAGTAATGCAATCCAGTTTCTGGCCTCAGTTTGTGAGCGACCACATTACAAGCATCTGTTTGAAGACCAGAATACATTGACAAGCATCTGTGAAAAAGTTATTGTTCCCAATATGGAATTTAGAGGTAACTTTTTGAGACTTACGTTTTCAAAGGCACAACAAAATCTAACTGTAATTAGAGTGATATGTGGCTTTGCAGGACTAAGATGTGAGGATTACCTCTTGTGTATGTTAGTACTAGATTCAAACCCAAGCTTCTACAATGGATCGCTGTCTTATGGGCTTTGTAGAATTGTATAAGTATATCTAATAATTTTTCCGTCTTACTGAGATCTCAAATTGAAGAGTATAGGAAGCCTACATCATGTGCTACCAATAACTTTTCATGATTAAAGTGAGTATCAGAATAATTCAAGGAGTCTAAATAGGCGTGGATATTGGGCCTATGAAATGTCTATTTTGACAAGTTTTGATGGGCTCATATTGATCCTAGTATCTAAAATGCAGTGAAGATGTATTGCAGTGATAAGAAGCTTCTCTCTTAAGTCTATGGTTCTGGAAGCCTCTTTAAATACACTTAGTGTTGAGTATGTTCTATCTTTTTTCTGTCTTTTTTTTTTTAAATCAGGAATACATAAGCTCATGAGTATATGAAAGGCTAATTTGTGGGGCAGCAGCAGGCTAAACAGGCTAGTCTGGCTGTATATTTCTGATTAATGTCTATTAATGTTATAGAAAAGTACTTGGAAAAAACAGCAAGTTTATAATAATACACCTTTTTACCATAAAAAGAGACCTCAGTATTTAAACTTCTATGTATTTCATATTTTCAGCGGCTGATGAAGAAGCATTTGAAGATAATTCTGAAGAATATATAAGAAGGGATTTGGAAGGATCTGGTAATCCACAGATTTATACTAAGAATACTTGGTCTTTAAATATAGCTCTAAAGAGCTGAAGCAATTTACTGAAGCTTTCATAACTTATTTTTTAAATAGGGAAGTTTGCCCACCCCACCCCCCCCAAAAAAAAAATATTTTAAGATTTTATCTAGTTTTTTATCAAGTTTACTGTCATGGTGTGCTTATCACAGTGCCTTTTTGTTTTGAACAATGTTTTTATAGGGTTTTTTCCTTAATTGGATTGGTATGTCTCCTGCACTGCACACGTTCTCATTTCAGCAAATATAGCCTGTAAGTCAATGCTGAATAGTGGCCACAGTTGTGTATTTAGTTCCTATGTGCAGAGTTTTAAATAACATGGAGAGACTGTGCCTGTATTTAGTAGTCTGTCATGTTAAAACTGAAATTCTGACTGGTGTTGCATACAAATCTGATATCAAGCCAGCTGGACACCAGCCAGCCCTTGCACGCCAGCACTGTGTTCAAACCAATATAGTAACCGTCCTGAAAACACAGCGCTCTGTTAACAGAGATACTTGATTTTTGTTCATTGTAGCTGTCTGGTCTTCAGCCACGTCAGAGCACAAGTGAACCAAATCTAGATCTGTATGACAATTCTGTATGTGCTGTTCTGTGCCACAAACAGTCTGCTGACTGACACTTAGATTAATGACACTTCATAGTAGATTTAAGAAATTACTGTACACTTGGAGTGGAGGACAAAAATTGGAGGAAAGTGTTTTTGAACTTTTTTCAAGCAAATGTTTTTCCATTCTTATCCAGGATTGAGAAGAAGTATTGAGGCAAGAAGTATTTGTGTTCTTCAGGGATTATTTTAGAAATGTACTCTACTGCATTTAAGCTGACTTCTTTTTTTCATTTCTTGAAACAAGGAATTTTTATGGATTTTTTTCTTTTTCCACAAAAATATACTGATTCAGCGTGGTGGGCCAGCAGCCTAGCACCACACAGCACCTTGCTTGCTCCCCACCATATGGCAATGGGATGAGGGAGAGAATAGGGAGAGTAAAAGTGAGAAGACTCATGGCTAGAGATAAAGACAGTTTAAGTGAAAGAAAGAGGAAGAAAAAAGAAGGGGGGAAGAAAAAAAAGTGCTCAATGACTCACTATCTCCCAGGAGTAAGCTGATACCCAGCCTGTCCCTGAGCAATGGCTACCTCCTGAAAAACCCTCTCCCCTCAGTTTTTATTGCCAAGCATGATGTCATATGGCATGGAATATCCCTTTGGTCAGTTTGGATCAGCTATCCAGGCTGTGTCCCCTCCCAGCTGCTTGCCCACCCCCAGCCTACTTGCTGGGAAGAAAAAGGAGAAAGCCTTGACACTGTGCAAGCACTCTTCAGCAACAGCCAAAACACTGGGGTGTTATCAACAGTTTTAGTCACCAGTACAAAACAGAGCACCATATGGGCTGCTATGAAGAAAATTAACTCTGTCCCAACCAGATTCAGCTGCATAATTGTCAACATAGTAAAAAGCCTCCCCCTGCATGCTTACTGAAATTTTAGAGGGCAGTAGAACCTGTGAGTACACATGCAGCATTGGTAGGTGTCCAGTTCTGGTTTTGTTGTACACATGGCCCCTATTATGACAGTAAGTAAAAGATTTAAATGTGTTCTTCTTATGCATCAGTGTGGAGGATTGAAGGTGTGGCTGTAACTTGAGAAGCTGTATATTATGAATATATTATTATTATGTTTATTAATATGACAAGCTGTATACTTTCTCATATCCAAAGAATCTTTGGTTCTCATGCAGATATTGACACCAGGCGCAGAGCAGCTTGTGATCTAGTCAGAGGCTTGTGCAAATTTTTTGAAGGACCTGTGACAGGGATTTTTTCTGGATATGTTAATTCTATGCTGCAAGAATATGCAAAGAATCCATCTGTTAACTGGAAGCACAAAGATGCAGCTATTTACCTTGTTACGTCTTTGGCATCCAAAGCTCAAACACAGAAGGTACTTCTACATCCTATCCATTTTAATCCATATGCATTCAAGTGTATATGAGGACTGCAATTCATTTTGTGCCGCTTCAGACCGGGAGTAACTGTATTTGTAGTAGTTTACTGTTGATGAGATTAAAAGTTGTCCATTATATAATCCTATCATAGTTGGTAATTTGGCAGTATCAGATCTTCAGGTAAATTGGGCCAAGTCAACAACCACGTGTGACCTTTTGGCAGGTCTTATTAGCATGTGTGAAGCAGCCATACAAAGAAACAAAATTAGCTTGGGTCTAGAACCTCTGAGCTTCTAAATGGTACTGAGCCAGCCAGAGTTTGTAAGCCACGCAAGGCTAAATTTAGCTTTACAGAAGAAGATCAGAAGTGTTAAGCAGACTAGAAGGAATCTAAGTGACTCTTACAGTTCTTGTCATTATATTTCCCAATGTTTCCTGTTATTTGAGTGTTTATGATTTGGAAATGGCATGTGAATGCTAATGATGGCTGGAAATGGATCTCATTAATTGTCTGGGAGAAAGCAACTCATAGGCTGGGTACATTGAAAAGCCACACCTGAGCTAAGCTGTATTTGGAAACAGTGGCATTGTATCAAATGTCCTACAGAACAGGTGTTAATATGCTAATAAATATTTTAAATGTTACAACAGTTCAAATCTCAGTGGCTTTTCAAGACAGGTTTGAGGCAAACACAGTTGTGCTATAAAAAAAACATGTTTTACAACATCTTTATGCAATTTTGCTAAAGGTTCTCAGTCTTTCCCCGAAACTCTAGTCGTATAGTACTGCACAGCAATTCCTAATGGTAGTGATGCGTAATGTGAACCAGAGTCTTCTAGCAATTAAAACTGCTAAGTTGTACGTCTTTCTTTTTATGTGTTGTTTAGTGGTGAATATGGGATAAGATCACTTAGAACACCTGATAAATATCCATCTGAAAATCCTGTTTTAAAAATCAGTTGCATTTTTCATAAGAGAAAACTAAGTAGTTATTTTGCTGCTCTAACTCAGAATTGGAGTTTGAGTCCTAAACTTTTCCTTTTTAAAAGGTCTATCACAAAAAAAAAGTATCAAGTTAGCAAGATTTTGATATTTTCTATCTAGTATTTTCATCAATTATTACTGTGTTACATGCTATTATTCCTCAAGTCGGAGCTGGCAACTTTGAACCTTGATAGTGCTACAGCTGAAACCTAGACACTAAAAACATTAAGAAAAAGAAATTGGATGGCGCTCTGCTAAAGATGCAACTTCAACAATCTCATCACGTGCATGAACACTTTAGATTCCTTTTATTAAAAGCACTTAAAAATGAATAAGAAAATGAGCTGAATGTCAGCATCTAAAAACAGAGTTGTTTGGGTTTTGTTTTTCTAGCATGGAATAACACAAGCCAATGAACTTGTTAATCTGACAGAATTCTTTGTGAATCACATTCAACCTGACTTGAAGTCTGCTAGTGGTAAGTTAATGTTAATTTTGATATGGCATTTTTTGTGATATATCTACAACCTTGACAGTGACCATTGTTTCTTAAGGCTCAGGCACTCTTGTATCAGCATAATCTCTGACACAGAAGACTGTTCACACCTGGCATGCAGGAATTAATTCAAATTTGTTTGGCCTCCAATGAATGAGCTTTTAAATAAAGGTGGATTACCACATCCTATCTGCAAGATCAGAACATGTACACACATGGTTTCTATCAGCTACGTGCTCGAACTTGTTGAATCAAAGTAATTTGATTTTTGTGTTTAAGACCTTATGGCAAACTTCTATGCTGTACAAAACCCTGAGAAATTAAAATAGTGAAAGCTAGGTCTGTATCAGCCCATATTGATGAGATTACAGATGTCTAGATTTAAGCCACATAATTTATGTTATGCTTCAGCAATTATCTTACGATATTTGGAACGTAGTGGGTTGTCTTGGAATATGTAATTGGAGCTGGTAAAATCAGAGCCAGAAGGGGAAATTTCATGTGAAAGAGTTGGGCTGTATACTTAATGGTACTGGGGTGTGATTTGTACCTAAAACTGACATTCTGTCTAACAGAGCCCATACAGAAACTAAGCAATGTAGAAAAACATTGTATGTATTATTTTTGAGGGGAAAAATCATGACTGAATATCAACTCTATATATAGTATATGTTCAGTAGTCACATTTATATGAAAAGTATCAACAAAATTTGCATGTTTTTCTATTGCAGTGAATGAATTCCCTGTGCTAAAAGCAGATGGTATCAAATATATCATGATTTTTAGAAACCAAGTAAGTTTTTCTTTTATGGTAAAAACATACTGTAGTTTGTTACTTTATACTTGCCAAGCCTAATTTATCTTATTTGGCCATATGTTAACTCAACAGGTGTTTGATAGTCGTATATGACACTTCATGCTGAATTTTTAGTTTTGAAAGTAAATTATATTGTTATAAATATCCAATTAACATGTAGTCTGTATGCTATATCCATATGCTGTGGGAGCACTGAGCATCTTAGCATGCTTAGTTCTGTGACACACTCAGACTTTTTCAAGTGAATGTTAGTCTAAATATACTTGATTGCTCGTATCATTGGAGTACTTGTTAAAGAGAGTACAGCAACTTTGTCCTTTACCTTTTCTGATTTGTGAGATGCAGTAAGAAAATATATTGAGTATTAGTTCTAAATTTTAATGACCTTTATTCATCTCTTACGAAATATCTGTGATCATTTTTTTAAGCTTGGTATTTTTTTAGTTGCCTGTTAAGACCAAGTAAAATGGAAAAATAAATATACATTGGGAATATATACACTTACTGACAATCAAATGTAACATTGATGTTTGGGGGCAGCATACAAGCGATGACAGAAATAGTACCTCTCGGTTGTCAAGGTGTGATTTAGCAACTGGAGGAGCCTTCTAAGATTTGTTCCTCTGCCAAGCTTTCAGTTTGTATTTGATGAGCTTAGAGTGGTTACGCTCCAGTGTTGAACCATCTGTATTTTTATGTAACATATGTATAATTTGTTGCTATATTTTTGTAGGTACCTAAAGAACAACTGTTGGTATCTATTCCTCTCTTAATCAATCATCTCCAAGCAGAAAGTATCGTGGTTCATACTTATGCAGCTCATGCTCTTGAAAGACTGTTTACCATGAGGGGGACAAATAATACCACCCTGTAAGTTTTCAGGCAGAAGTAAATTAATTGCTACATAGGTTTTGTCCATTAAGGATGAGAAATATCTGTCGGGAATCTTTTATTTTTTAGTATTACAATATTGTAAAATGCTTGTAGTTTGTGAATATCTTTCATCGTTAAAGAGCTGTGTTTCACTTAACAGCATTACAGCTGCAGAAATGGCACCATTTGTAGAAGTGCTATTAACAAACCTTTTTAAAGCGCTGACGCTTCCTGGCTCATCTGAAAATGAATACATTATGAAAGGTAAATGCTTTGAGTTCTGCAATGTAAGAGTAACTTTGTTAACTTGAGGTAAAGGCTTATAGTTACAGGGTACTGAAATTCTTATTTGAAAAACCTAATTTCTGCAAACACGCTAAAGAGGTATGCACAGCCTGCAGTCGTTTACCAGGCTGTATTAAGTCATCTTTGACTAAATTTATGGTACCAACGAGAGACACTAAACATGATGGTATTGTGACAAGTTCTGCCTCAAATGGTAGTCCTTGGAGTCAGGACAGCTACCTGAGCGGTGTCAGTAGGAGATCTGAGTGGGTTATGGCTAATAGTATGCCAAGATTTGAGACTTGCTCAAGGTAAATGATAGTCTTTGCAAAGTTGCTTAATCTTCTGTGCTTTATCTATAGAATGGGGATAATGAGGCTTTGCGTTATCCTTTGTCATGATTATAGATTGATTGCTCTTGCAGCAGGTGCTCTCTCTTACTGTACCTAATTCCTTGGGATCCGATTTAATAGTGAAAGGTAAAGGATTTAGGCATATGATGGGTGACAGAGGTGTACATTTGTCTCCAGAAGATAATACTTTCAATTTATTTCCAGCCATCATGAGGAGTTTTTCTCTGCTACAAGAATCCATAATTCCATACATCCCTTCTGTCATCACACAGCTTACACAGAAACTGCTGGCTGTCAGTAAGGTAAAGAAACAGGCTGTCTGAGCAAAATGTTCGCCTTTTACCTTTTAGAGCAGTCTTTCTACAGATTTATGTATACCTTGTTGTGTTCTGTTAGAATACTGTAAATTGTTCAATATTTTCTGACTAAAATAAGTTAAAACAGTCTTCAAGTGTAGTACTATCTTCCTTTTAGGACATACTTTCAAATCATTCTCCCCAGCTCTCATCTGAAATTTGGAAACAGCATATGAAATCTTTTTGTAATACTAGTTTGTTCTAGTATAGACATTTGCTTGTGCAGAGGCCACCATTACAATAATCTGTTTTTTCTCACAACACCTTTATTCTTTGTCCATGAAGCTTCTCAGGCTAATATTAAATTTAGGCACTGAAGTGTGGGTTTAAATTAAATAAATTACTCTCTTGCTTTTGGTAGGTAAAATTCTCTTAGTTTTTTGTTCAGTCTGGACTAATATTCTTGAATGTTGACATTAGGGAATACTTTAGAATATCTTCATAAACTATCCAAAAAACTTCTGGTATGTGTAGTTTAAACATAGCTGCAGAGTATAAGTGTTCAATAAAGAACTGACTAGACACTTACAGGATTCAAAAATTTTTTTCCAGTTTTTGTTTTTTGATACTTTCACTGCTTTTTAGTTTATGTAGAGCTTCTGAAAAACGCTTGTCTTTAAAATATTTAAAAAAAACCACCTCTCCTTTGTGCTTTAAAGGTTTTTATGTTTGCATTTATCTATGGAATTAATTTCATTAGCATATTAATAAATAAGTCATAAGTATCCTTATTCCCAATTGCTACAAGTTTTTAAGTTCAGTTGAAATTTAAAAAAGATATTTTGCTAAATAAGTGACTTGGCTGCAAGTTTGGGTTGATTTATCTGTTTATATCTTGTTTTTAGAATCCAAGCAAACCTCACTTTAACCATTACATGTTTGAATCAATATGCTTGTCGATAAGGATAACGTGCAAAGCAAACCCTGATGCAGTTGGAAGCTTTGAAGAGGCTTTGTTTATGGTGTTCACTGAGATACTACAGAATGATGTGCAAGGTAAATTAAAATCAGTAAGTGCTTGTGCTCTCTCTATTATAATTGGTTGCTATGATTTACCTCACGGCAGTTTTTCTGTAGCACAGGAAGTCCAGTGAGAACACAGCATGTCCACCGTCCTAATAAACACTTTTAGGAAGATTCTGGGTTGTTCCGTAGGATACATCGACTGTATTAACTTTTAAAACAAACTGTATTTTTAAAATACCTAAAAATCACTACCCCAAAGCGTCGTCTTATTCTTCTTAATTATATTGCATTGTTTCTACTAGTTTGTTTTCCATGTTCTGAAACCTTAAGAAGTAGAGGAAATAGAAGTTTTATGTATACAGTGCTTACAAATTCTTGGAATAATTAAATTTGGGAAGTGATAAATTTCTCCAAGGTTTTATTTGTTGGAATCTTTGTGTCAATATCATAAAATTGTAGGTTCAGTCAATAGATACGTGGTTCTTACGAATTGACAGTGACCATATTTTCTGAATTTGTAAACGTCGTCATTTCTTTTGCAGAGTTCATTCCATATGTGTTTCAAGTGATGTCCCTACTTCTGGAAATGCATAAAAATGAAATCCCATCTTCCTATATGGCATTGTTTCCTCATCTACTTCAGCCAGTATTATGGGAAAGGACGGGAAACATTCCTCCTTTGGTCCGACTCCTGCAGGCTTATTTAGAGCGGGGTGCCAATACAATAGCAAGTGCTGCTGCTGACAAAATTGTAAGTTGGATTGATTTAGTTACAGCGTATGCCTCTAGACACGTTGATTGAAGATTAAAATTATAAGGAACTTTCTCCTTTAGTGAATAACTGGATTTGTGCAGAATGCGTGCTTGTACTTCAAATTAATGGTGCTTACATAGAAAGACAAAAAATACTGTGAAGGCATGCTTTTTGGATGCTTTTCCATTTCATGGATAAGATAGATCCTAGACTGTCATGCTTGCTTTTGTCAGTTAAGATGTAAAATTCATGCACTTAGTTTTTGCAAGCAGGTAAGTTTCCACAGTTTTCCTGTCTCGTTTGCCTCATGTTGAACACTGTGGGTCAGGAAAACTCAGAGGTTCTGTTCAGAACAGTCTTCAGACGAGTAAGTGAGGAGAAGCCAAAATGTTGGGGGATCTGAGGATTAGTGAATTCAGTGGGAGATTTATTCTGCATACTTAGCTTTTGTTATTTCTGCTGCATGATCTGCTATAGTCAGACTTGATTAGACAATGCCATTGATGAAGCAGACATGCACGTTCAAATTGGCTTTGGTGTTCCTTTGATCAAGGTTAATCTTAATGCTCAAAGCAACATCACTTGGTCCTGATAGAAATCTGTCTTCCTTATCCTTAACTGCAGAAAAAGAATCCTGGTTTAGGTTATGAAAGCTTTTGCCTTGGTGTTTGCCTTAAATGATGGTAAGGGCCAACTTTGTGGTAGGTCGCATGTGAAGAACTGTTGTATAAAGCTCTATATTTGCTTTGCTTACAGCCTGGATTGTTAGGTGTGTTCCAGAAGTTGATCGCCTCTAAAGCTAACGACCATCAAGGATTCTATCTTCTAAACAGTATTATAGAGCATATGCCTCCGTGAGTATGATTTGAAATTGCATTCAAAACTAATTTCTGTAGACTTCAATTTTTGGTATGTTTGTACACATCATAGCTAATGTTTAACAACTGAAAAATGTCGCATTTATCAGTAAAATAGATTTGAACAATTCTATACATGTTTTCCTGTGAAGTGACATTAGTAAAATCCAAGTATGGGTTGAATAACTGTTCTTCTAAATTTCCAGTGAATCGGTTGACCAGTACAGGAAACAGATCTTCATTCTACTATTCCAAAGACTTCAAAATTCCAAAACAACAAAATTTATTAAAAGTAAGTTCTTTGCTATATAAAAAGCTTCAGTGCTGGCGATGCCAACAGTTCGAACATGCAGCTGTGCTGAATAAGTATCCTATCATGTCCTGTGATTATGCAGATGAAGGGACACTAGTGACTCTTAACATCAGTGACTTGCTTCAAATTATTTGTGTAATCAAGGATGGCATATAGAGCACTCACCACAGCAGGTGACACTTATTTCATGAAGACTGAAGGAATGGAGCTAAAATTAGGGAAAAGACTTGTGTATTCCTCTTAACTTTCTTATTCTGTGTGATATCATTAATTATCTGAAAGTGTCTCCACTTAATCCTCAACTAATACCAACAAACTTTCACTCTCAGAGAACGCAATAACGCTGACCACGCTTTCTTTTGTTATATATAGTTGCATGTTATTACTGTTAAATATTCTATGCGTTTGTGTCATTCTGCCTTAATGTGACTGAATTTATTGATAAGGTTTTATGTTAAACCAGCAAAGTTGTGACAAATTATTGAAATACATATTCTGGTTGTTCCTGCTGTAACGGGAAGATTATTGTCATACTGATTAAATTATTTTAATGATTCCAAAACTACACAAATTATGCAACATCTATTATTTAATCCTATAAACTCTGATTAATGCCACCTGATAGGAGCAAGAATGATAGGATTGCTTATAATCGTCTTCCACAAACAAAATTTAAGTGGTGCTTTTAATGCATTGCATCTGTGCTCAGGTACAAAGGCTGTGCAAAGGGGTTCACAACTGATCCGAAAACCTGCATTGCATGAAGTTTTTGGCTAAAAGCATTGAAGAATTCTTTTGGTCCTTGATCGGAAAAAATTGCAAATAGCTTTTCTAATGCTTTATAACTGCTGTAAGGGAGGAAAAGGACTGAATCTTTTCTTAGTTGTCTTACTGCCTTGTTTTAGTGTGTTGCAGTACATGAAAAGATCAGCAGTTTTTAGATAGTCTTCAAGGCAGCAAGTTAATGTGCTTCACTAAAACTGAGCATTTATAAAGATTGCCAATTCTATCCCCTTGAAAAACTTGTTAGAATGTATTTTGCTGCTGACTCTAAAGCTATTGAGTTTTAATTTGACTTTTTTCTTGTTACAGGTTTCCTAGTCTTCATTAACTTGTACTGCATAAAATACGGGGCATTAGCTCTGCAGGAAATATTTGACAGCATACAGCCAAAGTTAGTATGATTTTTTTTTTTATTTGACTGCTATGTGATTTTTATCTTTTAAAGTAGGAAATAGTTGTCTCCTTTAGCTAAAATTGCAAACTGCATTTGTCACTAATTGGACTAGCCAAATATTTATTCTAATGTGGTTGATTTCTTTGTCTAGCAATTTTTCTTTTTCTGATTTGCTGCCTACAGTTCCCTGTTGATAGTTCAAGATATTAATCTCCTAAGCAGATCATAAAAAGGAAAGAGTGATGTTTTTATTCTCCCTTTGTGGAAAGCTTGTATGCTTAAATTTCTACCAGGCACCTACTGCAACAGGGCAGCACCATGACAAATTATCTGCTTCACATTGTTTCTAGTTTTCTTTAGTTACCACAAGGCTGATAAAGCTTTCTAATACTTTTTCTTTTAATGTCATAATAGGATGTTTGGAATGGTTTTGGAGAAAATTATAATTCCTGAAATCCAGAAAGTGTCTGGACAAGTTGAAAAGAAAATCTGTGCTGTTGGCATTACAAAAATATTAACAGAATGTCCTCCTATGATGGACACTGAGTACACCAAGCTGTGGTATGTAGAACACTTCTTCAAGTTCTGCTAGTGAGGCTATTTGATTTTTTGCAAATGTGAGCTATTCTCAAGATACATTCTTCAAGTAAACTCTGTTGTGATTTCTTCAGGCCTGCTATTGCTATGAGGCTGAGTTTCAGGCTTTTCATACCACTTCCTTTTCTCAACAAATAAAACTATTTTCAAAGCAGATGCCAGAACTGGTTTGAGATTTTTATGATGGAGGTAGCACTGACTGGGCTATCTGAGACTGCATTTAAGAAAATACATGACTGTCTTTTTGCTTGTATTCTTTCTGAAAAGCTAGGCCCAATTTTGACTTCCAACTGTTATACTAGTCAGAAGAGCTGACAGAGGGACTGTAAGATCTTAGCTTGACAGTAGAATTTTGGGGAATCTGGGAAGATTGTAAGCCGACCTAGCAGTCTAGGCTGTCAGGTAGCCTGAATGTAATGACAGTAACTGGATCCCTGAAATAGAGATTTTTGGGTTTTTTTTATGTACTTAGTGAAAAGGTGTAATCTGGAAAATAATTGCTTTTCTTAGGTATGTTTCACGAGAATTTGAACTGATAAAAAATAAATACATTGTTCATGCTTTTAATATAAGTGCCTACTACACAGACTCTTAGTTCTTCAAATCCAGCTTAGATTGGGCACTTGCAATTTCAGTAGCTAAGCAAGTACCTGCAAGGGCTGAATTGTAAAGGGTTCAGAGTCATTTGAACATTCTCGTAAAATACACCTTGTCCTAACATATTTTAATCACTCCAATTTTATCCTCCACTCTTTACATATAGGACTCCTTTGCTGCAGGCCCTCATTGGCCTCTTTGAACTGCCTGAGGATGACACTATCCCTGATGAAGAACACTTCATTGACATAGAAGATACTCCAGGATATCAGACTGCATTCTCTCAGCTAGCCTTTGCTGGGAAAAAAGAGCACGATCCTGTAGGTCAAATGGTGAACAATCCTAGAATCCATCTGGCACAGTCTCTTCACAAACTGTCTACAGCGTGCCCAGGCAGGGTAAGTGGCTTTTATACATGGCATGCTAATGCTAAATTCTACAGAGAAGAAATGCTTTTTTGATAATGGGTCTCTCTTGCTAATGTTTGATAATCAGCAAAATGAAGTATGTCATAACCAGAATGTTAGGTATTGCTCTCTTTTAGTCTTTAATGGAATATAGCTTTTGTAAGGTTTTCTTTTTTTCCCTAGTAACCTTAGAAAGGCCATATTTTCACATTACTTAATTTAGCAATAAGCTTAAATATTCCATTTCTTAAATGAAAATTTATCGACTTGTAGTTATATAACTAATACTTGTCTCCAGGTCAATTGTATGTACTCAGGAAATTACAGGCAACTCACATTAAAGATAAACAATTAAAGTTTACAGTTAACTATTTTAACCCATAGCGTCTTTGTTTTATTCAAGATTTTGGTAAGTACAGGTTGCCTATATATGAGGTCTGATGTTTGCTGCATTCAAATATCTGCTTTAATAACTGAAGGTTTTCTCTTCTTTCATATTTGATTCAGATAAGTAGTATGTAAAACTGTCAGCATCAGGAATTGTAATTCCAGCAACTGCTTTCACAGTGAAAAACTGCTGCTCTCAGGATGTCGTTTGACTTTGTACCATATGTTAATACAGTGATTAACAGGATATAACAGTAGTTTAATGTATACACACATTGACACTTCTGCTCTATCGTATGTTTTAAGGTTCCATCAATGCTGAGTACTAGTCTGAATGCAGAAGCGTTGCAGTATCTCCAAGGATACCTCCAAGCTGCAAGTGTGACACTGCTCTGAATTGCATATATTCCACAAGCAAGATCAAAAGGTGTTTTGTTATACAGAGGGTTGACAGTGACTTTTTTATAGCAGAGCTCAGACAAAATGAAAAATGCTACTTGAAAATGTATTGCAGAATCCATCTTGTAAAAGATAAATGTGGCTTTAAGCAGAAACTGAAAGAATTTGGTGGTTTGTGTACCATAGATAAAAAGTGGCTAACTTCCATTCCCAGTTTAATGTCAAAGGGAATAGTCATAGCAGTTTGTTATGGGATTTATTTGAAATCTGCATCTGCAGTGTTTGGATAACATTTTGAAATGTATGGAGAGCACTGGCTGTAGAAATTCACTTTGGTCACTAAAATTCCTTTTCATTTTGATGTTGTCCTTTGTATTTCTTTTGTCTTTCCTTAAACTTTATCTAAATTGTGAATAAATAAGAAGTACTTGTTTAAAATGCCTGTCACTGTGCGCTTACTGTTTTAGAAGAATGTAGTTGGTTTAAAAATAATATTTTAAACTTAGGATAGAATATAAAATAGTGGGACTGTGAGGATTTTTCTTTATCTTAAGTAATAGTTTAAATACATTGTAGGGTCGTACAGAGCAAATGTAAAACTGGCCTAAGATCCAAAGCTATTATCAGTCTTGATGTTCATCAACAGGTGCACCCCTTCTCTTTGGACAAGACATGTCAGTATAGTGCAGTAAAAGCAATTAATATACCCTCTTAGAGTGGGTATCAGTCTCCACGTGGATTTTTAGTGATGTACTAAAACTGAAGCAGTGATCTTGACGAGTTACGTTTAACTCGGATGTTCTTCCTGTCTCCTCATAAATATGCTGATTCGGTTTGGTAGCCTCAAATTCTAAGCGCATCAGTTTACCTTGTAGTTACGGCTGTTTAAGTGACTAGTGAAACGCCTGAGCCTTACTGTGTTCTCAGATGGCCGCGGCGCCAAACTGCTAGACCGTAGGCTTTTGGAGCACTGCTACTGCAGGGGTATAAATAAAACCTAATTATAGAGACTGAAAAACTCCTGAATAAGAGTGAAGTCTCAGACTTATGTGATATTAAGCGATGTCGTACATGACAGATGTTTTTAGTTACTTGTCCACAGAAATTCTGCAGATGACTTGAATCGGGACTGTTTTTCGTAGTTAGAATGCCTGTTGAAGTTGGGCCTTGTGTCAAGAAAGTTGCTGAATTTACTGAGGGTGAAACACAGGGCAGAATCAGCCGTCTCAGTTCTTCCTTAGTGTTTGTGGCTGCCATGTGAGAGTGCATGCTGGCCATATCTCTTAACATATAAAGAATTAGTTGCTTGTTAGACAATGGATTTAAACTACTAAGTGCCTAAAACTGTATCAAATGAGTCAGCATCAACAGGTTTTCTTGAATCCGGTCTGCAGTGCAGTGTCAGACCCTCTTTGTTCATAGGTATGAAGTGAAAGCAGTTCTCAAGAGGGAAATAATACAGTGGTGATAATGAAAAGCATCTGCCTTAATGCCGATGAGACAGACTGTGATGTGTGTTATAAGTTTGCCGAAGCGCCTTGCAGAATGAATTTCAATAGACAGGCTGAAATCACATGGGAGATGTGTGACATTTGCAAGGAACTGAATGCCTACCTCGAATGTCAATGTTAATTGAGCTGTGGTCATTCAAAACCTGCAAGCCAAAAGGATACTCTGAACTCTGCAGCTTTGTCTTTTTCCTTGGATAATAGGGAGAACAATTCTACAGAGAACTTGCAGACCTTTTTATCCTGTCAGCCTCAAAGAACAAAAATTAAATTGGTACTGGTGGTCATGTAACAGTGATTGGACATGCTGCCTTTGCATCTATTCAAGCAGACAGCCTATGCATGTATGCTAGATAACCTCGTGCTGAAATGGGTTCTTCAGCACTATGCGATATTAAGGGGCTCATTGTATTACCATCGTAGTTCTGCAGTTCTAAGCAAGATTTCTTTAGGGAACAGGTTGCTGCGATATGTAAGTAAGTGAACAGATGTTTCTTATCTAACCAGTACCAACCATAGATGGAACTGGACAGAATTTATGGCAACAAGCCAGAACCTGTTTGAGAGGTAGCCAAAGAAAAATCGGCTCTTCTGAACGGAAAATTATCAGTGAATCTTGATGTTCACTATCTTGCACTTCCTGCAGCATGCGACTTTTTGTTGTTGGACAGACATTCCGTGTGAATTAAGTGCCTAAGTGACTTCACCAAATACTAGTGGCATACTTGTCCTTTAGTTCGCTCAGAGTTGAGTAACTTAGACTTTGTTGATATGGCTGTAGATGTGGCCCTGTTAGTGACATGTTATTTAGCGCTGATGTGTTCTGCAGATTTCATAAGGCATGCAAGTGTTTATATAGAGCACTTACCCTTTCAGGGAAATGAACTTTTCAAGTGTTGTGCAGACAAGCAGATGCGTCTCTGCTTCGGAGCACAGGCAAATGTTATTGGCAATGCCCTCACCTTCATTTTGGTGGAGACCTTATTGCTGCTTCTGACACCTCCTCTTCTCAAGACTCGGGAGGCAACACAATGTTCCAGCTATATTTATCTGTTAAGTTTAGTGGAAACTGATGCAAGCAATGTCGTAACAGTTTTCGCAAGATTGTTAAACTTCCCTAGGCCACCCTTTGATGTATTCCTTGCTAGGCAAATACCAGCTAGTTTAGAAAGCTCAGGCTGGAAACACCTGGTATCAATGGATCTTTGGAGGACTTGGGCGCATCTAATTCAATGTTAGACAATTAACTCCTGATCCTCTTCTGAAACACTTCTGAAAATAAGTAGCCAATTCTCCCTTGCAGTAGATAATGGTAGATTATTCAAATTTGAGGGGAAAAAAGAGTACTTGCTCTGTTTTGAGTGGGTAAAGGGACACCTGTTTTGGGATCTTTTGACACCACAGAACTTTAATCTACTGTCCTTTTTTTGAGCTTACTGACTGACTTGTGGTTGCCAACTTCTTAATGTTCTGAGGCTTTTGTAGCAGAAGAAATACCTTATTGTTAGTTTAAGGGAAAAAACAAACAAGAAAAAAAACCACCCAGAAAAAAGAAAACTCAACCCCACCCACAAGACCAGTACCTGTTCTTGTTTTCTTGGGTTGTGAATGGGCCATGATACTACCAGCATTCCTGCAATGTTGGCAGCAGATACTAAAGCAAAGTTCTAACTGTGTTTCTTCATGTAAGTATGTGCTAAGATAAGAGTCATCCTGTCAGTGAGCCAGACTTTTCATTCCAAAATTCTCTGATGAGGCCAGAGCGTATTCTTTCTCTTGGCTGACTTCTGCTTTCAGAAAACTTGGTTTTCCTTCAGCTCTCCATAGCTTGCTTGACTGTGCCTTCCGTCAGGCTGCAATCCTTTGATTGTTGCGTGTACTTTTGTACTCATTCTGTGACCTTCAGATTGTCAAGAAGGAGTAGGCCAGAATAAAGGTGTCTGAGCGTGTCTTTGTACTGTCACCATCAGGAGTTAACCATAAGGCACCGTGTGAGACTGGTGCAAAGCTGGTCACAGCGAGCTGTTTACACTTCTTCACCCTTCCCTGAAGTTCACTCACTCTTGTGCAGAAAAGGTTTATCATTCAGTGAGCTTCCCTTTATCAGTCCCAAGACTGCATGCTTCAGGCTGTCAAAAATGCAGCTAAAATGCTGGTGAAACACTTTGAAAACATTTTGATGACATTTTGGAAGAAGTTTGCCGTGCAGCACCTATACGCCTGTGCTAGACTAGATAATAAAATACGTGGGCTGTAGCAGTATGGAGATTGAGGCATCCAGCTCTAGTTGGTGGAGTAAATTGTCTCGCCTGACAAACAGAGGTGCCTCCACCGGGCTGCACGCAGTAGTTCAGCAAAGCTAGTTTGGATTCAGCTGCACCCTGTGCTCCAGAACGGCTCGGCAGTTTCCTCGTCCCAAAGCTCCCCATGTCAAACCTTGATTTTTATCTTAAAACCGCTTAATCCTTTCTTCACAGAAACAACAGCATTTCTTAATACCTGTTACCTGTTTTGTGGATTCCATCGACACAAAAAAAGCTGAGAGAAGTCATGCACGTTCTTTTTGCCCTCAGCAGAAGTATCATCAAAGGCATTTTCTCCTGTTTCAAGCATTTGCTTTTAAAATTGTGAGGATGTTAACTGACAAAGATATGCTCCAGGCATGACTTCTCTGTGAAAATTTAAAATTAGCTATCAGAAAGCAGGATAAATGCTTTATTTTCCCTTAGCTTTCTACCCTTACTTATTTAAATGAAGTCATTATCGCCTTCAGTATAATTTAGAGGAAATTTGAGGTGTTCCTGGGGAAATATGGGCTATGACGGTAGGTACCAGCTAGTACATGAAAAGCTCAGTGACTTCTGTTGACAGCTAGTTGCAAAATGACTATAGGCTTTAAAAATCTTATCTCAGAGTAATAATCTTCTAATTCACATAAGGTCAAAGCTTATGCTGGACTTACTGTATTGTATTGAAGATGAGAATAGAACAAAATAATAATAAAGTAATAAATCTTAATAGAAAGTAAAAGATATTTTGTTACAAATGAGTAACACATCAGAAAAGCAGATTAAAGGGGTTTTAGGACAGTAGTTCATATATTTAGCTTCCTAGTAAGAAGTTTTCTTTTCTAAAGCTGCGAAGAGAAATTCACACTCTGTTTTGTGCCTGATATAAGGGGTATTTTGAAGTATTTAACAAAGAAAGTATATTAATAACAAATATCAGATTTCTACATGAACATCTGAAAATACTGTAATTACAGTACTGCTTTCTTCATGAAAGAAAATCAAAGTTTCAAATATTTTGCAAATTATTAGCTAGAAATAGGTCTCTGTCCTTGTTTAAGCTGCTGCATAAAGAAGAGTGGAAAAGTCTTGTAACATTTTTGAATAATTAATAATCATACACATGCTAGAGGAGTAAATGAAAGAACCAAACGTGTTGCGTGTTTGAGGTAGTGGGCCAAGTGGTCCTTGGACTTTTGAATTACATATGTATTTGCTTAAATTATTTTCAGCTTTGTAATCTGGCTGCAGGTACTTTTTGTCCCAATCGTGCAGATTTTACACTTATCCAGACGTTTACAATTTTCTGGAAAAAGGTAACATAAAACTGAATTTTTAATGTAACTCAATCTGGGAAAAAAAAAAGTTAGCTTTTAATTCCCTGTCTCCACCTAACTCTCTACAAAAAACCTGCACAAATGTTGTTTCTGTTATAGACAACATTACGCCTTGCAGTAATATTACACAACAGTTGAAATTTCATTTCCTTCTGAAATATAACTGTTGCTGGCTTGGAATAATTAAAGCATCTAACAGCACATATTATTATGCAACAGACCACAAGAACACACGAATAGGTGTTTAAGTGTGATATGGGATATATACCTATATACTTATATACTGGAGAATGTCTTTTAAATGCTATATTGTCAATTAATTTTAAGTGTATGATGTATTTTCTTTATGGTATCTTTGGAATCCATATCAGTATTAAATACAGAAATGGATATAGAGCTTTAGGTATATTGGGTTTTATTTCTAGTTTGGTTTTGCTGATATGTTGTGGTTGTGATTCTCCCGATTAAATATGAAGGCTTTTGCATTTGCTGTAGAATTAAGTTACATGTATTTGGTTAGTAAATGTTGTGGGCTGGACGCCAATGGTTTTTTGCTGAACAATGGCAGAAATTACTGACTTGCAATTGAATGATGCCATAGGGTTTAAATGCAACCTTGTAACTTAAAGTGTATTTTTATCTATTAAGAAAGATAAAATATTTCTAAAACAAAAAGTTCTCATAGTATCTTTTACTGACAGAAAAGATTCATCTACTCTAGCACAACTGGGGTCTGTTTAATACTGTACTCTAATTTTTGCTAGCTTCTTTGATAGTGCAGATTTGTTATAAAAAGCAGTTGTATTGCTTTAAGAAATCATACAAGTTAGGAAAAGCGTTGCCTTTAGAATACTTTATGATACTTAACTTTGAAAAAAATAATGATGG
Source organism: Anarhynchus alexandrinus (assembly GCA_008711295.1). Taxonomy (NCBI): domain Eukaryota; kingdom Metazoa; phylum Chordata; class Aves; order Charadriiformes; family Charadriidae; genus Anarhynchus; species Anarhynchus alexandrinus. The sequence goes on from VUYV01000044.1 coordinate 1,617,572, forward strand.
CATTTATTTAAATCTTGTAGGGCATTTTAATTGCTACAGTGACCTGGGAAGGGAAACTTGTGCTGTGTCAGAAGTTCACTGGACAGCTGCATGCTACTGCTAACGTAGTTTTCACTCTTCTTTCAAAAGCTACGGTATCTGAAGCAACATAACAGTATTTAAAGGCTCAATTTGTATGACAAACCTAAAATTACTAGAAATTTTACACTACTTCAGTAGTGGCATGCTGGATTTTTTGCTTTCTTAATGTAAAATAAATACATTCGTATCTTGGTGTTGACTTAGCTAATGTACATGGATTCACTCCAGGTAGTAATTTCAAGAGTCCGGCAGAAACAATGACAAAGTAACTGAGAGCCCTGGCTAAGGTAGTGGCAGTTAATTATTGGCAGCTGGGGGGGGCGCTTTGGGAAATGGGGGGAGAGATGCAAAGAAGGCAAATTAAAGCTGTGTACAGGAACTAAACAGAGTAAGCTCACATACCTCTTACATATGCTCTTTAAATTCAAATGTAGAGGTTGAATTTAAGCATACCCCAGTTAGCTGCTGAGTCAGTTGTGTGCAGCTGTACACATAAGTTCTGGAATTTTTTCCTGGGCAGTATCTGTTCAAAGGATTTTGTGTGTATGCAGTTACTGGTTTTACTTGTGTATCTTTTAAAGTTCAGCATGATTTTTCCTTCCTACCCGCATCTGTTTTGAAATATGAGGGGTTTTTTTTTAAATACTCATCCCTAGTTGTGTTGGCTGACATTCGCTACTAACTCCTTATTTGAAAGTAACTTTACACTGACGTTTAACCTGAGTGCACCGGTGTTGAACGCAGGTTCGCCTTCGGCCTCGTTTCCTCTCTCTAAAGGCAGACCAGGCTTCCCGGGGGGACACACGCAACTTCTCTCTTTCGTTTCAGGTTTTTCTCTTCCCAGAAATGCTGCGATGGAAGTAGAAAATGGGTATTTTATACACGTGGCTTTGCTTTATCTGAACACCAACGAAGCGCAGACCGCAAAGCAGAGCGGGGCTCCCCGCTGGCGGTGCCCGGGGCGCTCCGGGACCCACCGCTCCGGCCCCGCCAGGGCCCTGCCCGGGGGCTGCGGCCTGGCCGGACCCGTCGGCCTCTTGCCCCGTACGTGGCCGCTCTCCCCGGGGCGGACGGCGGCCTCCCCTGGCGAGCTCCGCTCCCGCGGCCCGGCCCGGCCTGCGGGCTTTCACGCCGCTCCCCGCGCCAGGGCTCTCGGATCGCCCTCGCCCCCTGAGCGAACGGGGCTGCCGGGCCCCGGAGCGGGAGGAGACGGCTGGGGAAGGGACGGGCCCCAGGGGAAAGCGGCCGGGAGCGCGGTGGCGGCCCGAGCTGCCCCCTCCCTCCGGCGCCTCCATCTTGGCCGGCCCTGGGGCGCGGGGCACGCCGGGAGCTGTAGTCCCCCCGCCCCGAGGCGGGCAGCGGCTCTTTCGCCGGGCACGCCGGGACTTGTAGTCGTCGCGAAGAAGGCGGTGCTCCCAGCCGGTCCCCGCCTCTATTGGCTGAGAGCGCGGAGGGGGGCGGTGCCCGCGGGGGATCGACCGCTCTCGATTGGCTACTCGCCTGCCCCGCCTCCCGGCGCGGTGCCGTCACTTCCTCCCCGGCCGGAGCTGGCCCCGCTCATTCTCTTTAGTGTTTGCCCTGTGCCCGCCGCCTCCCTCCGCTGCCGCGGTCGCCCCCCGGCCCCCCCCGGGACCCGGCCCATGGACTGAGCCGCCCGCTGGCCCGCACCACCCGCCGGCCCGGGAGCCGCAGCCCAGGCAGCCAGGGGAGGGGGGAGGCGGCCCGGGCTCCCCCCGGCGCCGAGGCAGCGGGGCGG
>VUYV01000044.1:1619587-1684022 GCA_008711295.1 Anarhynchus alexandrinus
CCGGCCCCTGCCCGCTCTCCCGGCCGCGGCGGCCCCGAGCCCGTGGGGCGAGCGGTGGGGGCGGCATGAGGCTTGGCCGACCCTTGCGAGGGCAGTGACAGCGGCGGGGCTGCCATCCCTGCGCGCTGTGAGGCGGGGCAGCGGCAGCGCCAGGCACCCCGAGTGCGCCAGGCAGGTGATGTTGGCAATCCTTCTCTGCCCAAAATCCCCGTCTCAGCTTGGAGGGTGACAGTGGTGGCTCCGGCCCCCCCAGGAACAGGGGTTGGTGGCAGCACAGCTGGTTTGGGCTCTCTGAACCCCTCGGAGAAAGTGGCTGCAGCCATCCTCCTTCTCCACGTTGCCCAGAGTGGGTGACAACAGTCACAGACTTCTGCAAAGTCTCAGGGGCACACAATCTCGATAGCAAAACTCCCGAGACTGAGCCAGACTTGTCTGACTGTTCTGATAAAAGGTGTAGATATGGTGACAACAGCAGGAGACGCCCCCAGCCTTCTCCTTGTACGGATTACAGTGCAAACACCGAGACAGCTGGTATTAGCAGCATTAGCTTGCTTTCCGAACACTGGCATCATCACACTTTCTCCTCGTTGCCCACTGGGTTTGGCAGCCATCACTGCACCAGCCTCACTTTTCTTTTCACGGTTTTTTGATGACAACACTAAGTTTTTTTCAGGAGATGTAACAGCAACAAGTCCCTTTTGAATCTTTACGCTGCTTCTGTCTGTTCTGGAGGTTATACGGGGTTTGATTCCTTTGGGTTGTCCATCCAGGTGATACTATAGCTAGTAATGTTGACGGCCATTTTTCTGATTTATTCATCTGTTGGGTATTTTTGTCATTGCTTTTCTGGTGGGTTTAAGGCAAACTTGGAGCATGTGGAATGTAAATGAAGGCTAGGTGTATATATAGCAGTGAAATAAAATATCTGAATGAAGTCCTTTGTCTGCTTTTGAAATAGTGTATTTATAAAATCTTCTTTCTTCTAACTAGAACATGCAAGTGTACTGCATAGTTCCGTGCTCGAACTGGCAGAAATGTATTTTTTTTAAATACTAGTGAAGATCAAAACTTGAGTTTTAATGATGCAGCTGTAGCTATGATGTAATAGTGATTTCTGATTTGTCTGTTGATCATCTCAGATATGCAACAAATTTGTATGTTCAAACTTCTACAGAGGTATTAACTGGATGTCTGTCACATCTTGATGAAAATTTAAAGAGCAGATAGGATGAATTTTTTACTATATTTTCTATTTTCTGATGTTGGATCAGAATCTCATTTCAAAACTATCTCCAAGGATGTATGCAAGATACAATTATTTTTTTCTTATTATTTGAAGCAGCCGCTATTTCTTTGTTTGAGATTTTTCATAACATTTATCATTAATCATTTTTTCACTATCAGTCCCAGTCAGTCAAAGTATTTGTTATTTTGTGACAAAATTAAAAGTCTTCGTGGGTTGAAATGAATTTGAGGTGATGTAACTGTACAAAGTCAGAGCAAAACTGAAAGCTATTCTGTGCCTTTTAGATCTGACTGAAGAGCAGTGACTTTATTCTGAGGACATATGAACTTTCAAAAAAAATGTTTTAATTGCTTTGTCTAGGATCCTTGCCGAGGGGTTGATTATTTTGTTAGAGTTCTTGAAGGTGCAACTGGAACAATAGAGGAGATCTGTGCATTGATTACCATGTTAACTGTAATCAGTATCAGTGGGCGGTTTTGACCTGTTCTACTGCAGGGAAAAAAAAAATTCATTAAATATTTTGTCACAGTACTAACTAATTCAGCTAGAAGTAAGCATTGAAGCATTTATCTTTATTCATGATTGACTTACCACTTTCTGGTATACTATTTTGCACTATGTTTGGAACTGTCTGGTTTATGTGTACATCTGCTAGTTCCCTCTTTTCCTTCAGATTTTACTTTCAAATTTTAGCTTTTCATCACCTGTTCTCTTGTTAATAATCCATGTCTTAGCTCCCGAACTAATTTGCTTAATATTTAGCATTTCCGCCCCTGAAAATTCATCTTACCCATACTCAAAAAGAGCATCATCTTTTTCTACAGTGAACGTTGCCTTTGAGATGTACCTTGTCTTGCCCAAATATTATAGAAAAAGATTTACGTAAGGAGAAAACATTGTTCAGCTAGAGTTTTACATTTTGTGTAAATAGCCTTAAGTCTGTAAAATTTGTAGTCTTTTTTTATCTTGATTTGTAGTGAGTATTTATTTAGACTTTTCAATTGTAAGTTGTTAGATGATGTTCTTAAACATTGTTGCAGCAGTCAAATGCTTTCCAATTTTATGCTATATATTACAAAGCTACAACTGATGTGTGGTACCTCCTAGAATTTGAGGAAATTTGTTCTTCATGCTCCAAAATGGTCGAGTATGGGACAAAAGAGACTCAGCCACCACATTCAAGTTATTTAAAACCCCTTTTAAAAAAGGGAGGAGAGAGGGAATCTTTCTAACCTATATTTTATCTAGAAAATGAATGCACTGTGATATTCCCCAGTCTGCAAACAACAGGTGAAAATGTTGTTCACCGGTGGGTCTGTCTTGGACATGACCATAAGTCCTGGCTTGAGCCGGGGGGGATCGCCGCCTCTGTCAGAGCAGCTCAGCAGATGGCTCCTGCGTGGCGGGTCAGCGCTACTGCAGTGCTGCGCTTTCACCCAGGTGAGGGTGGGTTGACACTGAGTGGCAGTTGCGCTACAGGCGTGTAGAAATGCAGGTGACAACGGAGTGAGCGGGTAAATGTGCATTCCACAGTTCATGTAGTTGTTTCAGTTCTGCCTAGCCCCCACCTCGGATACCTGCATCCTTTTGCAGGGGTAGGGCTGGGGTTTGTGTTCTGGTTGGCCATCGGTGAGGTAGGCATAAATGAACTTTCCTGCTTTGAGAACAGAGTTTGTTGTTGACAAGGAACAATTAATCTTCCCGGCTGTGTGACTGAAGGGTCAGTAACTCTTCCTATGCACTATGTTATGAAGCATCCGCTTTTCAGAAAGGAATTAATTCTTAATTTAAAATCTCATTTCCTATAGCTAAAACTTTTTCTTGGATATTGTTTATTGCATGATTTTTAGTTGGTGATGTCAAGAAGTCCTTGTAATTTGAATCTTGATGGTTTTATCTGGTATCTGTTCTGTTTCTCTTTCTCCTCTGTTCTCGTTCCATAGAGAGCCCTGCCTGCCTGGTGCTGGTGGGTCATGAGCGAATACAAAGAAAGTTTTAATGGGGTACCCACGCAAGTTCGTAACGAGTAGCATAATGAGAATGTCATACCTTCCAGCCCTTCTGACTGTGTGCATCCTAAGGAATAGGACATCTTTCCATATTCTGGTCCCGACAAGGAATAAAACCTATTTCTTTGAGGATTTAGTATCTCTTGTATTTTCCAGTAGTTTATCAGAGTTCAGAGCAAGTCTCTGAAGGACCCGTGTGAGATCCCCCTTTTTGCCAAACCTGTTGTTTAACAAGAAGGCCGTTGTCTTCCTCGGATAAGATACGGAAATGTGCCGTTACAGTCAGGTACCCAAAAGTGTGTTCTCAGTCATGGGAATCTGGGCTGGGGGGGACTGGAGGGAGTGGAGCAGTCCATGCCTCCGCGGGGTCAGGTATGCCAGCCGCGTTCTGAATGGATGCTTATCAATGACTTGAAGTTTGCCGACAGTGAAGTCACCTCTGTCACCCAAAGCAGTATAGTTCACTGCAACCATTACTATCAGAAAACATTTTCTCGATGTGCTTTTAAGCCTCTTGCCTCTAGTTCTGTCACTTTAAGCATGAAGAACAGATTATTCTTTTCCACTCCAAAAACCTTTCATGTACTTGAAAACTGCTGATTGCCAGGCCCCAGCCAGCCCTCTCCACTTCAGCATATACAAGCCCAAATCTTTTTCTGTTTTTCTTATAGGTGACATTTTTTCTAAAACCGAGTGTTTTGTGCTTTTCCTACTTTGTTTATTTCCCACATCTGTCTTGAAGCATGGTACCCATGTGTGGATGCAGCGCACCAGCGCAGTGCTCAGTAACACTTGAGTACAGAGTAGAAGGACTACTGCAGATATCTCTCAGGCCACTTTTCCATTTCTGCATCTCAGTATGATGATTGCTTTTTCTAAAAGAGCCTGTCAGCACTGGCTTGTGTTAGGTAATGGTGTTGTGTTGGTTGTAACTCTTCTCCCACTCTGCTGGTGTCAGTTGGTGGTTTTTCTGTCCTGTGTTTGATCAGCAGATGGTGCCTGCCCAGAACCTCGCACTTGCTCCTGCTGGGATCAAGCGATTCGGTTTTGAGCCTTGTTAGACCACCAGAGATGGCTGGAGAAAATGCAGTTGTCTTTATACAACTTGGTTTTGATCCCACCTGGGAGTATTATCCATTTCCTGGTTTTCCAGGTGCTTAATTAAACCTCCAGAAAAACTTCTAGAAGAAAAGTTGAACTGATAGGACTGTAATCCTCTCGTCTCCCTTCTTCACTCTCTAGTTAAAAAAATAGGCACGATGTCTGCCTTTTTCAGGCTCTGTATCCTCCTCTGTTCTGCCGGACTCCTCCAAGATAACAGGTTACAGTTCTAAGATTCATTGTAGGATTTTGAAATGGCTGTCTGAAGTCAATTCAAGAGCTTGTTTATCTACGTCCTCTTCTAACCTTAATCACGCTTGAGATCTTGCCCGTTTTGTTGCTGGTAGTAATGTTGCTCTCATCTGCGCGCAGTTGGCTTTAGTCATGGAAAAGAAGGATTAAACACTTTGTGCTATATTTGTAAGCAGAATAAAATACGTTTTGATTTCCATTTAGAGCAGTCCACGCAGTGACAGGTTTCATATTCAGTACCAAAACAATTTTATTCTAAAATGGTTTTAGCTGGGTTGGTGTTTTTATATGCCTATTTATGAGTGAAATCATTAGACTGGAAATGTAGTCAAAAGGTAAAATTTATGTCAGATTTTTGCAGTTGATAGCTGCCAGAGTTTCTCAGGTTAGTGGCTTGCTTTTGGTTTGGCTTTGTGAATTAAGGTCTGGGTCTAATTTCAGTAGCTGATCTCTGGGGCTGTTAGGAAGAAGGTTAACTTCTCCAGAACTGGAAGCCTTACTACAGAAAGTAACTTTGCAAGTGACTCTCATAATCCTGCAAAGAGCACTGTTGTGAGATTCCACTGTTTGTGCATGAAAAGTCACTTGGGTTTGGGGAAAGAGCGAGGAAAGAAGACTGTTGGATCAGGTTGGAATTTCTGCTTGGAAAAACATAGCTCTGTTGAGCAGTCTGTCAGTGAGAATTTAATGGTCATACAAATTCTTGTCATCCAAACGGATGAGCCGAACTCAATATAGTGGTGAGATACTTTCTACAGGAGATCTTTTTGTAGCTTTAGGAAGCGAAATGCTAACTCTCTGTTTTTCCTTTTAGGCATTCTCCATCATAAATATCCTATTCAGAACTAAATCCAAATCTTCACTCTCTGGATCTCCTAAAGGTACAGGAAACTTACTTAAAACATTAAAGTTTCTTACCTTTTATTTGCATCATATTAAAGAAACCACAAGTTGTGGTAAAACATGATTATCCACAGGAAGTGTATGTTTTTTGTTTGATCCTCTGGCTTCTATCTGCAACACCTTTGAGAATTACAACACAAAAAAGCCCCAAGAGAACTTTTACCTGAAAATGCTACATTCTTTCTTTTATATGGGAAGATTTTAATTTATTTTTGGCTGAGTGGACTGAGACTATGATCACATCTTTCTGCATTTCTTTGCTTGCCTTTTGGTTACCTTAGTGACTTCTGAACTTTGTGTTTTAACGTATTCAAAATTTCTGGGAACATTCCAGGCATTGATGCGCCAAAAGAAGATGAAAATCTAAAAACTGGAGCGGGGAGCAGTGCTCTATCATCTGAAAATCCATCTCTCTAAGTTTATTATTGTCCCTAGGTCATTGAATTGTTTGATGGCAGCCATTACCATCCTGAGGATAATATTCTAGCGCAACACTATCTCAATAAAATTTAAAATATTAGTGTCTGAGTTAGCGAAAAGTAAGTGTGGAAGGGTGGGAAAGGAGCAAGTTATGTGATTAGCTGCTGGCTGAGATGGTACAACATTTGTTCGTTCACCTATCTTTTGAAGTTTGCGAGTGGTTTTAAGTTGTAGTATTGCCTTGAGTGGTGTATAGGGGTCAGTTATTTGTGCTAGTATTTGTCTTGAAAAGTTTGAAGTAGCTAACCCCTGATTACATGGAAAAATCACCTGAAATACTGGCATCTCTTCATTTCTCTATCCGCTCTAACAGCCTTTATAAGTTGTTAGCCTCAGCTTTCTAGATTATGGTGCTTTTTCTTGGATAGTTAGGATTTTGTAAGCCTGTTGTAGGGCAGAGGGCAGATTATTTGGTAAAAGCACTGTAAACCCTTCTGTAATCCCCCAAACCCCTATAATTAAATGTTCAGTGATGGACAGTGAGTTCTTATACCCTACTGAAATACTTCATGCAAATCAGCTACAGTATCATAAACTTCACAGGTAGCTGAAAAAATGCAAACAAAATTCCAGTTTGTTTTGTCAGACTGCTCTTTGAAGTTGCCTGTCAAAGTATGAACTAAATGTTTTTAAAAAGCAAACATAATATATATTTGTATATATAAACTTGTAAGGTATGATCTTGTAAGTTACTACCTAGTGTCTAAAATTGTCAGAAATTTGTAAAGTGGAATTTCACCAATTCACAAGATGTTTTTAATGCCTACTTTGCTTTGGTTCTGCCTGAATTTAATCTAGTGAACTCTGAAATAGTTCTGATTTGGTGATAACTTACAGGATGTAGATTCAACTTTTGATCTGAATATAAAACCATATAAAATTGGTGTATTGGTGAAGGAGAGACAAACATAGCAAAAAAAATGACGTAGCAATTTATGGAGAAATGATATAGCGATTTATGTAGAAAAAAGCATCATATTCACTTAGGTTAAAAATGATATATTCATTGGAAAAGTTTTATTTTCAGTGCAATTCAGTTCTCTCCCTGATAATAAATTTCTATTCAGCTGTGGCAAAGAATGGCATGCCCAGGTTCTCAGCCACTTGAATGTTTTGGGGATAAGCCTTGAACAGCGGTGTGTTCTGCAGGTTTCACATTTCTATTTTAAGTAAAAATATAGCTTATTGATTCCTTAAAATTTCTTTTTGGTTAGGCATTGCAGCTTTTTCTTCCTCTACCTTTAAAAACAGTCCTGAAAGGAGCACTCACACGATGCTGTTGACTACATCTTCTCTTTCTTGTTAAATTAATGGCTCCGGAGGGCAGGTATTTGTGTGGTAATTTTGGTCATCAAATCACGGCTACACTTGTAATTGCAAAGCATTTTGCAAAGAAGGGTGTGGGGGATTGTTGCCATCTTACAGATGCATAAAGTGAGCTGTGCGTAAACTCGCAATACTTGGTTTCTTGTGAGGTTGGAAGTCTTTTGGGTTCCCAGAAGGTGCAGGGGGGGCTGAACTCTTCCAGCTAGGTGAAAGGCTGCGGGAGGGCTTGTCGTGAATTCCAGCCAGGTGTGTGCTTCAAACCCTCTCCCAGGTCCTTCTAGTCGGTTTGGATGTGACTGAGCAGCCAGACCGACAAAGAAATTGGGCGGTTGGGCTCTGTGCTGAGAATGAGCAGGTTATGAGCTGTGGACGTGTCTGCAGCAATTTTTTTGTCTGGTTGTTGAATGTGCACAGCTGAAGTCTATTCAAAATTGGATCGGTTTCCAAAACCTTATTGTTTCAAGCACTAGGATGTGACCTCAAGTCTCCACAGATTTTTGTGAATAACGGCTGAATTGTCTGTCCCGAATATTATTGTAACCAGAGGTGTTTGAAGAAAAGCTTTTTCAGGCAGAACACCGATGGCCATAACTCCTGGTGGCGAGAGGGCTGAGTAGAGAGCAGTCTGAACTGTGAGGTTCTGTAGTACTCTGCCGTAAATAGAGAAAGTGAACTAATAATATCCTTGTCAGGGACTTCCCTGCATGGGGAAAAAAAAAAAGAAAATTACTAGCGATTGGTATAGTGTTCCTTCTCTGCATTGTATGACTAGAAAACCACTTTAACATATGTATTTTGGAGCTGCAATTCCATCTTCCCTAAAACCAGGTGATGGCAAATAAATGAAGGCTAATGCCTTGCTTTGAAAGCAAAGTACTTGTAGGCAGAGTTTTCTGAAAAGAATTTCAGACTTCCTTTCCAGCATGATCTGAAAGATCCTGACGGTACTGACTGCAAAATAAAACTTCTGGTGTCGTCTTCTCCAAATGTGTGGATTAGAAACTGTTTAACTTCAGTTACTTTGAAGGGCATCGCACTTCAGCAGGAAAGGAGAATTAGCTTTTTTTATTGCACTGCAAGACTTTATAGTCTCTTCCAGGCAATTATTATTGTTGTATTATGTTTGAAAGTTTTCAGTGTTTCTGGTGATGCTCCTGGGAACGAAACTTAGTGATTATAAAATTATTACCCTGGAGTCTTATTCTACATACTTTTCATCTTTGTCTTACAACTTCTTGGAGTTCCTTTAGATAGACTCCCTAATACCATTTTCATGGTTACAATGCACCCAGCGTGTAACTTCTGCAACTTTATTAGTCAAATACAGGATTTGTTTTGAGTATAATCTACATGTAGGTCTTCTGAACTAATGAGATCTGAACTAATTTTGCTCTCTAGTAAAAAAATAAAGTTATCCAGCTGGTAATATGAGAAGCCTGACATGTTTATGATGTTTTCTCAAAGTAAAAATATTCCAGATGGTAGATTTGTTGGTGTATCTGTTGTTTCCCAGTAGTTTATTTCCTCTTATTTAATAAATAAATCAATCTTTGTATCCGTTAATATATTAACCGGGGTTCTCTTCTTAGGTTTGTTTTGTCAGTAACTAGCTAAAAACTTCACTCTGACTCATTGCTGTTCCTCTTACATTTGGAAGTCCATTCACAGGTTCAGAATTTGGAGCTCACAGAGCACTAGTGGAGTTGTGTTGCTACTAATAGCTCCCTGGTGGTATCTGGAGCAGTGATTTCTCTTCTCCTTTTCATCTATAAATTATGAAAGAATAAACCTTTTTTTTGCTGCTCTAATAAAATCCGTAGGTGACCAGTGTATGTGTGCATGCGTGTGTGCCTTTGTGTGTAAAATGTATTTACTTGGCTGTAAAATTTATTTTTAATAAATAAATTGATACGTGGATCGTAAGCAGATATGGGCAGCTGAGCTCTGGCAGCAATGACAGCCTTCAAACTGGCAACCTGGTAGTGTATATTTAGGTTTAACTGTCTGAGCACGAAGATAATGTTGCATCTGTGTGCAAGAGATCTAATACTAATTTATCAGGGGAGGAAAGACCTATCACAGTACTTCACATTGACTGGTGCAAGTTCATCGCTTGGAGGTGTTTCTTCTTAAAGGAGCGTAGATGCCTATGAGCACTTTCAACACTTGTTTACAGAGTTGCAAGGCCAAATAACTCTAAATTGACGCTTGAACTGTGACTGAGACGAGTTCTGACATAAATAGAAGTAACCTTCCAAATGCACGTAGCTTATAAAGTTTATGAACTCTTCTTACACCTTCACTTTTCCCAGTCATAGCTACTCCGGCATTTCCTGCTGGACACTACTTGTGTTTCCCTCGTAAACAGCTCGGTGTTCTCCTTGGTGATGCTGGGGAAAAAGCATATGATTATAATAAAGGGTGCATGCTCTAAGTAGTTGTTTTGTAAAGACTGCATTTACTGCTTAAGTTAAAAACTTTAACTTCAAATGGCAGAATGCATGAAATGTAATCTGGTCATGCAAGTTGCTCTTTGTTTAGTATGTAAGCGGTGGCTGTCAGTTTAAGCAACTGGATTTGCTTTGTAAGTGAGCTCAGTGATGGGGAAAATGGATGGATAGTTAAATGAACAAGCATAAATAAAGCTTCTATACTACTTCTCTTTTATAAATGAAAGAAATACAAAACCTAAATGATAGGGCATATAGATTGAAATATGTTGTTAAAACTGGATGCGTACGTGATTTATTGCATACAAAGTGGAAACAATGGATGCTTGATTGAACGCTTTCTCCCCTTTTTGCCGGTGGAGAAATAATTTCAATAAGTTGTTAGTTAGAGAATGCTAAATATTTAGTATAATCTTTTTTTCATCTTTACGTTTTAGGTCATCAATTTGGCTTCATCCCACTGAGTTTGCCTGCATTCAAAGCTGTTTACCTACAGTAATTTGCTCTGGTTGGAAGTGAACATGTCTCAAGTTCAAATTCAGAATCCTTCTGCTGCCCTTGCAGGGAGCCAAATATTGAATAAAACCCCATCTCTTTCACAGCCTTTGAGTATTCCTTCTACTACTAGTTCTTTGCCCTCTGAAAATGCAGGTAGACCTATCCAAAACTCTGCTTTACCCTCTGCATCAGTTACATCCACCAATGCAGCTGCAGGTAAGATTGAGTGTCTGTTAATCAGTGTGTATATTCTTAGTCTTTATAGTTTTGGCATGATATATTCCTGATGTTTTACACCTACAAATACTTTAATATTTATCCAACTACAGTAGCTTGAATGCTTTCTCCCTGTTGAATGAAATCTGAGACAGCTAGAAGCATACTTTTCCATGAGGTTCTAATAATTAATTAAAATGTTTGTAATAGTAAAGAATGTTTAAAATTGTGTAACACTTAATTTTTGAAACATTGCTATCCATCTTTTCTGCAATTAGCTTGTTTTAAATATAAAAAATATCTTGTTTGAAATAGTTTGTTTAGTTCTATTAGCTTTAGTTCTTTTATGACCAGTTTAATGATAAATATATTATGCTAATAAATTACAGTAGAGAAAATAAAAGGTAATAAATAAAAAATAGATAATAGGGAAAGATAGAAGAAGGAAAAAGAAATTGACTGTTTTTTTTAAATTATTCCACGCAGGTGACCATGGTGAACACTTAAAAGATTTATTCTTTGAAATGTACTACATAAGATGGAAACTAAATGCAGGAGTCTCCTAGCTTCATACTTCTGGCTTGCATTAAAATATTTAATTCAATGATGCTGTCTTTTAGGCATGCACATTGCATGGAAATCCCAGAGTTTGGTAGTTTGTTGCCTGCTTGGCTAATGAGCAGAGCTGCCCACTCCGGCAAATCTTTTCTGAGAAGTGGTGTATTGCAGACAACTAAATGCTAAGCCAAGGAGATATTTTTTTTAATTAAAAATTGTAGTAGACTTCAGAGCTACCTGTTGATTTATCTGATTTTATGTAATCTTTCAGCTCCCTCAAACATGGCAAACCCCAAAGAGAAAACCCCGATGTGTCTTGTGAATGAGTTAGCCCGTTTCAACAAGATTCAGCCTGAGTATAAGCTTTTGAGTGAGCAAGGTCCAGCTCATTCTAAGGTAAATATTCATAGAAGTTTCTTATTGCTGCTTTTCATGCTCTTTCACTTTCATAACTGGAAAGGCAAAGTATATGCTTTTGATGCAAGATAATACAGAATAATAGAGAGGAACCAAAGTACTGGTGGTAGGGAATAGTGAAGCTGTTACATATGTACTAAAAAGTTAATTTCCCAAAGTACGTAAAGGTTGAACTTACCTTACCTTACCTAAAACTGCTTAGCTTTTTTGAAGAGTTATTTATGTTAGCTCCATTACGAGATGCTTGGCTTTAAGTTTTATTTAATAAAGCAAGGTTTGTCCTTTGCAGTCTTTCCTAAAAAAATGTGTATTAAATACGGATGATCTTTATACAATCACTTGTTAGTACAATGTTAAGCATTTTTTCTACATCTTACCTGTTTTCCAAATTTTCTGTGTTCCTCCTGTGGTGCATTTTAATATTTCGAAATTAATCCCACCAACTTTAAAAGATGAAAATAGTTTCTTAGTCCAAATTATCCTGTGAGATGCGGGAAAATTTACAACAATTACATTTCTTTAGGAAAAATACTACATAAGGAGCTGTAGTCTTTTTGTGTCTATGTAGTTGGTGCGGTACAAATCTAGATTTGTTGATATGCCCAGAGTAAGTTTTACCACTTAACTTTAAGAGTTATTCTCTCTTAGGGACATCATAGCTGAATGCTACTTTGCTGTTGCTCTGTTTTAGTTGTAAATGAAATGAACCTTTCTATCCTAATTGCCCGACGTTTGGAAAACAAGGATCTTGGTATATCTTCTTCAATGCCTGAAGTACAGTGTGATTGAACAGTACTGAACATTCATCTGTTCTGGAACAGTTACTTCAGCAAAAGAATCTTTAGTTGTGCGCAGTGGGAATATAGGAATGCCGAGGGAAGACAGCACGTGGTGTGCATCCCGTGTCACGGCATATCTTTTACGATGTGTCAAAATCTCCGTACTATACAACTCCTTTGGGGTTCTGTTTGTATGCACAGAGATAGTTTTTCAGGAATACAGCAAATATACAAGCAGTTTGTCTTACTATAAAGACCACTGAAGAAGAGAGTTTTAGCGTTATTAAACTTTTTAATCCTCATTGAAGATCTCTATTGTATGAGGACTGAGGTCAAGGCATACGAGGAGAATCAGCCTGAGATATGTCTATTTAATCTGACATCATCTCCTTTCCTGGAAAGGTGTTTGTTTCATGTTAGAGGAATTGCCTTGGGATTGAATAATATTAAGAACTAAAATCTTTTGTCCAAAATATGTGTAATGTCAGCTTCAATGTCCAAAGGAGGCAAGGTCTGCATTTACAAGAAGTATTGGAATAATATTCAGAGCATGTGTCCACTTGTGTTTTCATTCTGATTGAAATTAAACTTCATTTAATTACCAGGGAGAACTTGGCTTGCTGTTGTCTGATTAATTTGTGAAAATTTAGGACAACTTATATCCTTCCTTATCCCACATACAAGTGCCACAGAGCTTTGCCCTGTAATCAAATTGGCTCTTGCTCACCTCTGGGCATGTGGAAGCTTTTGTGCTGCAACGGGAACTTATCTTTCTTCAAACTGCTGAAAAACATCATATTTAACAGTATTAAAGCAAGAACTGAGTTATATGGAATAAAAAAGTCTGAATTTCAAGGCTGCTGTTCAGAGTAATGTTGGCATACCAGCTATCCGTGTAGCTGTCACCTCTACACATATTGCGTCTTTTGGTTTTTAGCCTATATGATCTCATGCAGTATGCAGGATAGTTGGTAGCTACAATTATTGTGAAATTCTTTGTTCAGTCATCAGGGAAATCCTATCGATGTCCAAAGTGTTTAAAATCTGGAGATGACGTGGTAGTTGAGGAAAGCTTTGATTACCATATTCTCAACTTCTCATCACTAAAAGACTCGTTGTTTTGTGTAAAATGGTCTAATAAATTTTGTGAATTCTGAAGCAGCTCATAATGAAATTAATGTCTTTTATTTTTGAGGTGTTTACAGTGCAGCTGACTCTTGGGGACCAGCACTGGGAAGCTGAAGGAACTAGTATTAAAAAAGCGCAACATGCAGCAGCTGCCAAAGCTTTGGAAGGGACAAAATTCCCTAAGCCTACGGCTCGTCCATCTCGTAGTGAAGGCAAGAATCCAGGTATATGCCACAACCAACTGATTTTAAAAATATATGTATATAGAACACAGCTTTCTGGTTTTGGTATGTATTTTAAAGTTGCATAAAGATGAATAAAAACAGTGATTCTGCAACAATGACAATTGTCAGGTTTTGTGAGAATGTTATGTTGATTTAATCGTTGATTGTTGTAGGCGATATGATAAAAATAATCATATTAACAAGTTAAAAGTGTAGGGGTTTTCCATCATGTCATTCAGGCTTGAAGAACCCACTGCTTAACTTACTGGTTTGTATTGTAACACTTGGTGGAATCCTGGAAAAGATGTTTATCCTAATCCTTAAAAAAAAAAGAAAACTAAGTAAAAAAATCCCCCCTAAAAAAAACCACCAATAACAAAGATGAGGAATTTAGTCACAGCAAAGAATAATCTTTTGCATGGGCTGATGAATGTATTTGGCAATTTTGATAGGATAATTCAAAAGCTTGACAATAAAGATTTCTTTGGAAATGTATGTAAAAAACAACAACAAACAAAAACCCAAACAAAAAACCTCTTAAATTTTTGTTGAGGCATTGGATCTGAACTTTGGAATTTGCATCATTTATACTTCTTTAAAGAGAAAGAAGTGTTGGTTTGTATAAAAGCATTTGAGTTGTAGCTAGCTAGTGTAGGAAACTTTTTTCTTTACTCAAATTGCTTTTAAGATACATTTAAAATGTAAAATTAAGTATGAACTAGCTTCACATCTCAGCTGCACATGTGATTGTTTTGCATTTACTGGCAGTCACTTGAATTCAAAGCTATTGGGGCAGCATTAGTATGTTCAGCAAAGGTTAAAACTTATCTTTTGTGCCAGTTGTATTCTGATATCACCCGAATTCTTTCTTTAGAAACACTTTGTACAGTCAACAGTGAAAATATTAGAAGCTAGCAATTTCTTATTTTGTCTGTGAATATGTTCCGTAATTTCATTTTCTTTTGGCAATTGCCTTATAACAAAATACTGTTGTACTAGCGTACACGCTGATTTTTGAGCCAGTGAGGCCTGTGATAGAAAAAAAAGACCACTTACCCGAGTGTTCTGTCTCAAATGAGAGTGGCCAGGGAGTCAGTTCTTCATCCACAGGATGTCTGCATTGGGAGAAATGTTTATAGCCCTCAGTAGCAATATACCTTCCTTTTGAAAAGGGAAATTGCAATTTGAAAGTGAAGAGTCATAAAACCCCTTCTTAGGTCATTGAGTTCAAAGAGAAACATTTGATCATTATCAGTAAACAACAGAAACAGTAGGTATGTAACATGTCTGTTAATTTAATTTAAAAGTATTATTTGGTGAAGAGAAGTTTCTGTTCTGCAGACCACGTTGTTAGACACACTGTAAAAATAAATTGGTAGCTTCACAAGTTGAAAGCAAAAAAAAGAAAAAATTAAAATTAAACCCCCCCAAAAAAGCCCCCAGCAAATTCACTTTTTTGTAACAGGATTTGTCACAGCTCTTCTAAGCTGCTAATTTAATATTCATCATATAGACTTATTTTCGTTGGGTTCATTACCATTCCTATTCAGAATTCATTCATTAAGATACTGCATATGGCAAAACTTGAGCTTATTTTCCCCTGCTTTGAGACAGCACAAGAGTTTAGATTGTTTTAGTTCCTTGTGACATTTGGACAACTCTCTTTATATTCCTTTTTATTTAGACAGTGTAACCCCCACAGTGGAGTTAAATGCACTTTGCATGAAGCTGGGAAAGAAACCTATGTACAAACCTATCGATCCTTATACGGGGATGAGATCCACTTACAGCTATACTATGAGAGGTGGTACTTATCCTCCTCCACGGTACGTATTGTTAAATTTTTTGGGTTTGTAGTCTCATATCTTTGAACTTCCGCTCTCTTTGCCCAGTGCTTTGATGCTATCTTCTGAAAACTAGCTAAAAATGCAATGTCCCTTAAAGGGATATTCAGCTTGAAACAGAGCCAGCTTATGAAGCAAAAGGTTTGATAAGTACACCCCATTAGTACCTGTAATTTGTTTTATGTAAGGTTGGTTTTTTTTTGGAGGGGGAAGGGGGGAAAAAGGGAACTGAACCAAAGGATGAAGTGTTTTTGAGGGCATTTGGATATAGCCAGCTTTATGAAGTGAATAGCTAAATATTAGCTAAATACTTATTGCATTTCCTTTCTATGTAAAAGCAAAAGTGAAGAAAAGTTTGATGCTTTTTTTGAAAGCTATTTAAATTAAAGCGTCAGTTTAAAGAATTTTATATAGGCATAGGAGTTGAGAATTCAAAACTTACTGGCCTGCCAAGTCTGTAAAAGTGTAGTTACATTGTCCTTCTCTGTTCTAGTTGGTTAGAACTGTGTTCATATTGTAAAACAAGAAATGTTGGTACTCTGTTTCAAAGGTCTCTCCCTAAAACCTTTTAGACTTTAAATCAAAATTTGGCTTTTTAATACTAGTTCTTCAGTGGTTACCGATATCCAAGAGATTCATCTATGTATAACTTATGTTTCTGTCTACTTTGTAGGCCAAACTACTTGCTTATTTAAATCTCTCTCTTTGCAGGTACTTTTACCCATTTCCTGTTGGGCCCTTACTTTACCAAGTTGAGCTTTCAATTGGAGGGCAGCAGTTTCATGGGAAAGGAAGAACAAGACAAGCTGCTAAGCATGATGCAGCTGCTAAAGCACTGAAAGTTCTGCAGAATGAGCCCTTGCCTGAGAAACCAGAGGTGGGAATTAATCTTAGTATTGTAAGCATAAATTGCTAAGATAAACTGAGATATCGTCATAGATTTTTTTGTTATTGAGAGGAATATGACAGTTGTGAAATTTAATTCTGAGTAGTAGTGTTGACCTACTTGTGTCAATAGAAGCACTTTGATTTAAGAACATAAATTTTTATGGAACTAGAGTTTTCCCAAATGAAGTTATATTAATTCTTTTGCTGTCATATTTTTCCACAGCAATGCTATAGACCTCTGTCAGATATGAGCACTGGAGGCATAGATAGGAACTAATATCTTATCAGGTACAGATCATATACAAACTTCTGAAGAAGTGTGTAAATGGGGTACTTGCATTCTACCATGGGCAACATAGAAATCAGACATAGGTTTGCTTTCTGAGCAAAATTCCTACATGATTTTGGAACAAACCATGGAAGTTCTAGAAGAGCAGTTCATGGAAATAATAAACTCATACACACATTTTGATATGAATATAAGAAGCACATTTTTATCTCTCCGTATATTTATGTCTGCACAGCACTTTCCATTCCAAGACCCTGTTATTGTTTTTTTTTCATGGTTTTTTGTTAACTTGCTTTAGGCAGAAGGTCTCATTGTGTGCACACAAATTACTCGTAGCTTCTGGGGCTGGTTGACTGCGTGCACCCTCTCCGTATGTGTTGGCTGACTGCTTTGGCCAAAGACTACTACGAAGAGTGTATTTAGTCTTTCCTATATGGGCCCATTATACCTCTCCTGAGTTATGAGGGCTTGATGTTAGAACTAAGAGCAAGAGATCTGTTGGTGTACTCCATGCTGGCATCTAGGTCATATTGAGGAGGAGGCCATGCAATATAAACCTAGAAGGAAGAGAGACTAGGACATTGCCAGAGAGGTGAGGAATGGGAAGTGAAGGTTAGACTGATAACTTACAACCTGGGGAGCATAAGAACTTGCTGGATACGGAGTCTGGCTATGTGCTGAGCAAGAAGGAAAATGAAGAATTCGGCAAGAAGATAACAAGGTGTCTTGGACTGGGGAAGAAGAAATAGCTGGGAAGTACCAGGAATGGCAGAGCAGGAGGATTGAGGAAATGTGTTGTGAAGCCAAGAGACATTGAGTTAAAACTTCTGACTGTGTTTGTGGGCAAGAGCATTGCTCAGATAATTAGGCAAAACGAGTGGATCTGATGGTTCAGGGAAGAGGCCCAGGAGGCACTGATGGTAGTGGCTGAGGTAACAGAAAGGTCTCCTGGAGGAATGTAGGTTATTGAATGATGGAGGCTACTAAGGGTCAAGGGATTACAAATGCTATTGGGGAGGAGAGAGTGATGTTGGAAATAGAAGCTGAAAGAGCGGAGAGAGTTCTGCACTGAAATCTAGAACTGGTGATAGGCAGTGTGGTCAGGGACAAGCTGGAGGTCTTCATGCAGGAGAGATCAAGCCTGAGGGGGATGTTCCTCTTCAGTGCAGGGGAACCCCAAATTCCTGGGTATTGTCATTGTGTGTCAGTGATGCCTAACATCCTCTTTTTGCGCTCACCCCTGTAAAAGATCACATGTAACTGAGATATTTTCTGTTCACTTTTTCAGAAATGCTTCTGTACAAGTGACTTTCTGAATATTTGTAGAGTTGTGTTTGAAGTTGATTAATGTGAGGTCTTCAGAGCAAACACTGCAATTGTCTTTATGTGACCACATATCATTTTCTATAGGATGTCTCATTCAGTGTAAGGGGTGTAAATCAACAGGTAAAGGAAGTAAACCTAGAGAGTCTCTCCTTTTTTCTTTTTTTTTTAAGGACATGATAGGGGAAATACTATTGTGAATGATGCCAGAGATTGCAAGAAGGGAGAATTATTTTACGAATAAAATAGTTGCAAGCTTGCTGGGAGCTGAATGCTGTCTTGACCCCGCTATACATATGCGGTCAAGTCACTTAAACTTTCATAAGAAACATGCATTTGTCATTTTATTTTTCTATTTATGTTTGACTAGTCTGCAAAATGAACAATAAGAAATGCAGCTATGCTTAAGGAGAGCAATCCTTTGAACAGAGAGTACTGTTTTATAGTAAGTAGTCGAATAAATCAGATCTTAATTTAAAGTTTGGTACTTAAATGCTAAGTTCATTAGTATTTATGGCTTTCAGATGTAGTTTTAGGAAGGTCTGAGGGAATTGCTGGTTTTGTAACAGTGTTTTGCACGAGACAAGATGAAGATGCCCAGAGAAGTTGTTGAGGCCCCCTCCCTGGAGGTGTTCAAGGCCAGGTTGGACTGGGCTTTGAGCAACCTGGTCTGGTGGGAGGTGTCCCTGCCCATGGCAGGGGGGTGGAACTGGATGATCTTTAAGGTCCCTTCCAACCTAAACCATTCTGTGATTCTATAAGATAAAATAAGGAATATTTTACCACTAAGTGAGCACCATTCATTCTTGCATTCAGTGAGGCAAGGTCCTTGAAGGATATGGTAGTGTAAGATCATAAGAGATGCTATTATAATATATGTATACAATGGAGGCAAATTAAGATTTCACAAGTAGACATAATCCTGATAATTCCTACCTGTCATTTGATGTTGTCAGTAATTTTCCTTTTAAATGTAGTTATTTTTGTGTGTCCCATTTGTGTGTGTGTGTCTAAACAGAATATGCTTAAGCTTGAACTCGTCTTTTTGGGGGAGGGGTGTAATTTTGTAATTATTTTTTTCATTTTACAAATTTTTGTATTTTTAAATTAGAAAATATTCAGTGCTTAAGATGAAATCATTGAATAAAATGATTAGACTTTAAGGGTAAGAATGACCATTTCCCACACCTCAGACTGCAAATCTAGAAGCAAGCGGAAGGAAAAAAAATTAATAATATTATCTCTCAACTGGACAAGGCCCAGATTTTAAAATCGGGTCTGCTTTGAGTGCGAGGCTGTAGCAGGAGACCTCCAAAGGACCCTTCCAACCTAAATTAGTCTGATTGGTGTTAAGACACACTGACAAAGTTGCAGTACTTTGCATACTTTGCATATTCAAAGACAGAGATGATAAATCATCAATTTAAAACATAGAAAACATAGAAAGCTATGCTTTCTAGCACAATTATTAGACAGAAATTCTAACTTTTGCCTGAAAATAGTAAAACCAGAATTGCTTCTATGTGTTTTGCCAACTTATTTGGTAAATATCAGCTGCTCTTTATACCCTTAACATGGAAGAAAATAGTCAGGCTGAGAGCTATGTTGAAATCAATGTAGTTCTAATCAGCAGCTCCACTGGTTTTCATGATTTGCTTAAAGCAGTCATTGAGGAAGTGCATGGTGAAAGAGTTCCTAGAGAAGGGCCAATCCCTCTTAAAGGAATATATTACTTTTGCAATTTGCTTGGGAGTTTTTTAATCTATGACTTTTGTTTCCTTTTGTGACTTTTTTTCACTTGTTAGAGGCAGATTTGAACAATTAGATGAGAGCTAAGTGGTAAACTTATATATATTTCTGGTCTCGTTCTGATTTAGAGGCATAGATTCCTTGGAAAGTTTAGCCTATGCACACATGCAAACTACTTTAAAAGCAGTCTTTATAGATCATCTGCCTTGAGGTGAGCAGGGAAAGAGAAAGAGGAAGAGCATGTGTGTATGATTATTTTTGATTTATAAAATAAACTAATCCAGAACTCAAGTAGAAGCAAAATAATCAGTAAAATACCTATAGTCTGTTAATTGTTATTTTGCTGTTAATTTACTCTTTTAAGATAAAGGTTTTGGAGAAAAGTATGTGTGTTTTACACCCTGTGAACAGACTTGGAATATGTCAAGAATATACACCGTAATATAGCAAACAATTCCATGCTGTTTATTTGTATTCTCTTGAAAGGATATTAAATGGGAAAAATCTAATCCAATAAAGAGAAGTCCTGGTCGCCTTCACAAGGAAAAATGTCAGAATTTGAAAAACTAGAATATATCTGAAATTTCAAGGAGGGGAAAAATATTTTTAATCAAAGTTATTGTGCTAATGTTTTGGCCGTAAGGGTAGTGACAGATCATTCCTAGAGATGCTGGTAGTAAACTTGCTGTAACACCTAGACCATAATAAAATAAGACCTTACTAGTTCAAATATTTTTTTCTGGGTATATGATGCTATTCCTTTTGAACTTACCAATTGCATTTGAAATAGGTTTTAGAATATGATGATCAAGACTTTTGACTCCTGTATTCAATCTTGGTTTTGCCAGTTTTTACCTGCATTGTGCCTTCTGCTGAGGTATAGTATGGTTCCTCTAGCGTAGGTGTTGCCTCCACGTTTCTCATGCAGTCTAATGCACAGTGCATGGACCTCGCTCCTGGGGGAGTGGTGCCATCATGTGGTCTCGGTTTTCGCAGACCTGAAGTTTGCTCTGCGTACACCTCCACGTCGAGGTTGGAGACTGGATGTAGTAGTCGGATCAGAAGTATCGGATGATGTAATTGTGAAAGGACGTTGGGCTATATGTGCTCATCTGAAAAGTTTGCAACTCAAACCTGAAATACAAGGTCAACCCATAAGAACAGTGTGAAATCTGATGGGACAGTGGAAGGAGTGAAAACCACAGATTAATTTTACTAGTATTTTTTTCTGAAATGGGAAGAGGCTGCTTTAACTGGTGGAAAAAAAATCCTTCATGTTTTAATCTAACTTGTTAGTAACAGGCATTGGGGATGCTTACTACCATCAAAACTAGTTGTAATCAATGAGAGCTCACTAGCAGATTTCTGCTGCTCCAATAAAATATTTAAATCATTTTTGTTATCTGGTTGCATAACTAGTATTGTGGCATGATATAATTGGTGAGATTGTTGCTGTTCATCTTTATCGTAATCTTTCCAATGTCACTGCTGGACACTTAGTCTTAAAATTTCTTTGTTGCTGTTACCATGCCTCTTAGTTCATGTTGGTCCCAACATCAGTGAAGACATTTTTGGAATCACAATCAAAATTTTACCTGGAGATACATAGAAGTGCCTGTAGGTAAGCTTCACCTGGCACTGCTGCCCTCCTAGCAGGTGTAAGTTCTCAGAGATGTACACCATTTGATTTAAGGCAAGTTCCTGATAGTATGTTCTTCAGCTGAGGAAAAAAAATCTGCAGATGAAGCACTTACAAGGGAGCATGTTAAAAGACAGGACTATGTCAGGGTCTAGTTAGCCATCCTTTATTCACATTGGTCCCATTCTCAGAATCTTTATTTTTCCTGCCCTTTCTCTTATCTGATACTGTCTTAGTGCTTTCGGTACAAATGTCCAATCAGTATATGAAAACTGTATTTCATAAAGGTACTTCCATTTGGAAATCAGTTCATTTAACACCTCAGTTTGTTTTTCTATAAATAGATTTTTAAACCTATTGGCCCTTATTCCATTTGTTCTTTCCTGTAACGAGCACATGAAAATATGAAGGTTTGCTAGCTTTTACACATACACCTTAAACGAGCTTCTTAAGTTTCAATTCTGTAGTATGTGTGCTGCATTTCTACACATTCACGTAAAATGGCAGTAAAGGTTAGACTACTTAAAATTTTGAGAGTTCAGTAAACTGGTTGGATGGATAAAATTCAATTTAATAGGATCTTTATTTTAAATAGAGTATGCTTCTTTTAGGTTAACGGAAAAGAACCAGATGATGAAAATCTCAATAAATCTGAAATAAGCCAAGTTTTTGAGATTGCACTTAAAAGGAACTTGCCTGTGAATTTTGAGGTATGTTTATTTTACAAGCTCTAGATTTGTTTTTATTAGAATATTAAGGGTACACATTAAGTTGAGTCTCTTCTAGATAACCCAAACAACTGACTTTTAACATGTCTTGTTAGTTGTGAATACACTTTTACCTTTGACAGTCGCCCCGATTGTCTCGGAGTTTACATGGTAGAGTGAAGAAAAAAGAAAAATCCACCTGTTCACAAATTCATGCACTAAAATCATAACATGAGTGAACAGCTACGCTGTGGTTTTCTGTGCAATCTTTTTTCCAAGCTTTTTGAAAAATCAGTATTACAGTGAAGAAACAACACACAACCCCACACTAATGGTTAGAACATTGGAAGTGCAGAGTTGAGGCAAAAGAGTATAGCTCACTCTGAAAGAGACATTTATGGAAGTATTTGCTTAATTAAGCACTGATGTGGACTACCCGCAAGTTGCAGAATCTTACAAATAGGTTTCTTTTCTTGCCATGAGGTGACCTCATGTGCATCTTACTTTCCTTTCCCTTTGGCCTGGCTGCTTGCTGCCTCTTTGCCCCTCTTTGATCATTTTAGTTACCTTAAATCAATAGCTTCCATAGGAGCATCTCTGTTTCACTAAAATATTAATTTATCATGCTGCTTTCCTGAGCTGGCAGAGTAACATTTAAGTCAACTATCTGAATTATTATAGTAAGAAAACGCAATTGTGTGGAACTAAATTGCTTCTAAAACTGTTCTATGAAATTTTACATGAAGCTTTCAATTATTGCAGATCAGCCTGAGCATCACTGGTAAAAAGATACTGTCACACAAAGCCAGTT
Source organism: Anarhynchus alexandrinus (assembly GCA_008711295.1). NCBI lineage: Eukaryota > Metazoa > Chordata > Aves > Charadriiformes > Charadriidae > Anarhynchus > Anarhynchus alexandrinus. The sequence goes on from VUYV01000044.1 coordinate 1,642,425, forward strand.
GTGGGTGGAAGTTCTTGATTCGTTATTACTTTTTGATTTTATGGATATTTTGAAGTACGATGTGTTATGAATGGAGTTAAAAGGCTAAATCTGTAGTAGGCAGCTATCTCTTAGATTCTCCAGAATTCTTGATTTCTGAACTAAAATACTGGGTCCTAAAGAATTGCTTTCTCTGTAATCTTCTATTACCGTAACATGATGTATTTAATGAGGCGATTGTAACTGTGTGGAAGTACACACTGATGAAATAAAGCAGTCATATTTTAATATTGAAAGAGTAAATCAGTAAATTGAATTAGAAGGGTTAATGACTTATATGTGAGTACTGTCTACAGCTTGCTGCATCTGATCTTTTTAAACTATATGTTTACTTGGGAGGGATTATGTTATTAGAGTGGGTATGATTTACATCTCTACTTTTTGGATTGTATAAGAATCTAAAATCTCTTTATCCGTAGTTCTTGAGAGAAGTTTGCTATAAACAATGTGCCGTACCATTTTTAATAAGTGTTTATCACGCTTTCACTCAGTTTTTCCCTCTGAAACAGGTGACCAAGGAAAGTGGTCCTCCCCATATGAAAAGCTTTGTAACCAAGGTGTCAGTTGGAGAATTCATGGGTGAAGGTGAAGGAAAGAGCAAGAAGATCTCAAAGAAAAATGCCGCAATAGCAGTCCTAGAAGAACTGAAAAAATTGCCACCCCTTCCTACGGTTGAGAAAATGAAGCCACGAATCAAAAAGAAAACAAAATCAATAGTGAAGGTAAGAGACAAACAGATTGGAAATCTGACTTATAAATAATCATCAGATGAGAGGCATTTCTGAGTTAACTATAAACACTCTTCAACTGCTCAGTCTTTATCAGCAGTCTGCTACTACAAATGATATTTTGCTCCCACTCTAAATGGGGTTCTGACACCACTTTTACAACAGTCATCAGTAAATTCAGGATGAAAGAGAAACCTTATAAAAGAATGAGTGGCACATAAAAACCAAGCTCTGACTTTCAAGCCTTAGGCTTTACAGCTTCGCGTTTTGCATGATTTTGCTTGTGCACATTCTCCTGCAAGCTTGTCCCTCCTGATATAGCAGGATTAGAACTTGTAAAACTGTTACCAGTGATAGCTTATATGTGGTCAACTGTGACAGCAGAACCAAATAAATTGAATGTTTCTCCTTGGCTGTGACAGTGTTTCATTAAGCAACTTTTATTTCAGTGTTTTTAAATTCTAGACATGAATTAATTCAGTGGCATGCTGCATTTTGTCTATTAAACCAAATATTCACAAATGTTGGCTTATTTCCTAAACATTGTTCTACATAGCTGCAAACAAGTCCAGAATATGGTCAAGGAATGAATCCCATTAGCAGACTCGCCCAGATACAGCAGGCCAAGAAAGAGAAGGAACCAGAGTACATGCTCATCACAGAACGTGGTCTTCCAAGGCGCAGGGAGTTTGTTATGCAGGTTTGTATGTTAATTTGAGAAATGTAGTTGCAAGGCTATAATGTCTTTTTTTTTGGTTTATGGTAATCTGGTTGTCATGATGGTATACAAAGTTAACTGGATTACAGCCAGATTTACATGAAATTTATTAAGAAAATATCTAGTGGGCTACATTTAAAGAAGATAAAGGTTCAAGAAAAGTGATTTGCATCATGTTTAAAAAAAAATTGCACAGGGCAGCAGTAGTCTATGTTATAACTGCCTAATGTTTTAATTAAAAGGAATATTAATAATCTGTTAAGAGATACTGAGCTGCTTACATTTTGTAATGTAGGATTTATTAACAGGAACCTGGGTATCCTTCATTTCCTCTTTCCCCTGAGTTTTTGTATGTTGTTTTAGAGTGCAGCACTTTCTGCACTCTGCAATGCAAATCCCAATAGCACAGTAGTATTTTTAATAGAGTACTACTAGCCTCTAATATTTAAGTGCATTCTCCAGACCTCTCTCCTATCCTGGCCAAGACGGGAAAGTTAGTTGCTTTCTTTCTATTTCATTAATAAATCTGCTAAACCTGTAACTTCAGCTTGGAAAATGTATATCTGCTGTAATACCAGTTTTGAGCATTTAGGCTGTTGCCAAGATGAGATGATGAAATGTAGTTGTTTGTGTGACTTCTGTTTGGGTTTTTTGTGCTTGGAGGCCAACGATCATTGATCATAAACGACAACTTGCTTAGAATAATGATCACTTGAACTGTTTTGTGACTCATGGCGTGCTCAATACACAGATCACTAAGAAGCGAATCCTCATACTACTGTTTAAGCATTGATTTGTTTTTTCGTCTTCTTTTGTCCAGGTGAAAGTTGGTGTACACACAGCTGAAGGAATGGGCACGAACAAAAAAGTTGCTAAACGCAATGCAGCTGAAAATATGTTGGAAATTTTAGGTTTCAAAGTCCCTCAACCTCAACCTCCAAAGCCAGCATTAAAGACAGAAGAGAAGGTAAGAGCTTTTAAGAATCAGCCGCTGTTTAATACTACAGCAAAAGTTGAATTGAAACAATTGCAGCTTTGCAAGGCAGTAACTGTGTAGTAAATTCATACTTTCTGCACTAGCCAGAAAGCAGTTAATGGAGGTGACTGTTCCTAAAAAATAGTGCATTTTGGATACATTAAGGGCTTGATTTTGCAAGTAAATCAAGAAGGCTAAATGAATGTATTTCTTCTTTATAGAATGGCCCAGAACCTGTGATAATTGATGTATTGGTCTTAGAAACTTGCAGACATGTAGGTTATAGGATTTTGTGGAAGCAATAGTTTTACATAGCCTTATCACAAATTGCAGTCGAAAGTTTGTTACAGGTCTCTTTCTTTGGTGGGTCCCTTAGCAGGTAAGAGCCTCGCATTCTCCTATTGATTCAGCAGATGTTACCAGGGAGTTAAAATAGCAAGTCTGGTTTTAGTTTTCTCCTTTTCATGTGTATGCTCATTTGTGTCCACTATATTGTCCTCAGCAGTGCCAATAACTAATGTTAGTTTAACTGGCTTTATTAGGGTATCTAGTTCTCAAAGTCTGTGTTCTTAATACCGCTTCACTGGTCTATAGATAGTTTTAGTCATTCAGAGATTAAGACTCACTGAAGTTGTCTCTTTTTGGTAGCTATGTAATAATTGATGTTTTTGAATAATAAATTCTTCAGTAAAATCTTGACTAGTCAGATCGTCTGCATCTTGAAAACTTTAAAACTTGGGGGAAAGAGAGTTTTAAAGGGATATCGTGTATTTGGCTTTTTTAATTTTATTTTTAAGACGCCAGTGAAGAAACCAGGTGATGGAAGAAAAGTAACCTTCTTTGAGCCGGGCTCTGAAGAGACTTCAACTAGTAAGTAACCTTACTGAAAGAAGCATGGCCCTGTTGGGGTGTGTGTGTGTGCACGCACGCATCAGATATATTTCTCAGTCCCTTCAATAGTGTCATTTAACACACTGTAATGAGCAGAGGTGTGTAACTGCTGGCTTGCAAACTAAATCTGCCCCTTGAGGTTTTGTTCAAATCACAAAGAGCTTATTCCTTCCAAGTCATACAGTATTCAGCTTGCTTGGCCACCTGCTCGGGGTGGCCCAATGGCTGAGCCAAAAGCATGTGTGTGCTAATGGGTCGGTCGAGCAGTTAGTGGAGGTGCAGATGCTGCTACCTGCAGCGTCTGGGCTTGTCTTACCTTGATCTGAGGGATCTTGCACAGGTTTTAAACTGTGTCTAGGGCTTTCTAGGACAAGAATGACTGGTCAGGACCGAGCTTGGTTCTGATCCAGGGACCAGGCTTCTTCAACTAACAGCAGGAGTGAAGTGGGGGCAATTTCTGTGGGGGAAAAAGTAAGGGGAGGAGGAGAGATCAGCCTCTTTGGCTCAGCAGAACGTTTCTCTGGTATAGGGTGCAAATGAGGATGGGAGCAGATTCCCTGGGAAAAGGGTTGGAGTTTCTGCCACCCTGGGAATAGCCTTCTAGATTTGGAAGAATAGTTGCAAGTTGGAAGACTGTCCCAGAAATGTCAGTCTAAGCCTGAGGCAGAGTAGCAATGGGAGGGTGGTGCTGAATTTGTTGAAGCAGAGTTAGCTGTGTTAAGTTTGGCTGTATCACCTTACAGATGTTGAGGGAATAACTGCAGTATGTTGAAGACTGTTCCTGGGATGAAGATGAGAAAGGATGTCAGTACTAACTGAAATTGGTCTTCCTAGAGCAGAGTTGGAGAAGGAGGGAATGGCCTTATAGTACAGAACAACCTCTTTGTCTGTGCTTGGTCTCTAATGACTGAGAGCAAGGAGCTGTGCCTGCATTTATTTCAGAAAGATGATGGTTATAGTGGTCAGATCCACAGATGACTGGCTGGAACAAAAAAAAAACCCAAACCTGGCTACCGAATATACAGGCGTTGGTTTTCTCCAATGTAAACTGTTGGGAGGAGTCACTGTGGAAAGTTTGTCTATTGCACCATACCTGTTCTGGATAGTATGTTTCAGGAGCTTTATGTATTTAAGTATACTTTTGTTGTTTAAATTATGAATAGTTGGAATTGACTTGGACTTAGTAATGTTTTACTGTGTTCCTAAGATCTTAGGTAAACTTTCTGACTTCTTATTCAAACTTTGCCGTCCCTGCTTTCTTCCATCTACAAATTTTGGCTTTCATCCTTAGACTTTCCTCCACAATTCTGTGTATGTGAGTTCCCCATAAAAAGCTGTTCTTAACCCTCTTAAATCTAACTTATTCCATAGTGTCAATAAATTGCTATCAATTGACCGTGGTTGGATATTAACTGGAAATAGTCATTCTTGCTTCCTCATACGGTGCTAACATTACATTTAACTTTACCTACCTGTTTGTTTTCACAATATACATTTTAAACTTTGTGGACTATCTGTCACTGTCTTTACAATATTTAACAGTGGCTCTGACCATTCTATGGTTTCATTATTTGCTCCTACAGTTTAAATGATGAAATAAAAAATTCTGAAACCAAAAGATGTATCTAGAATGTGGTTGCAACTCTCTGAGGCGTCTGTAAGCTTGACTAACCTGGAGAAACTGCTCCCAGAAGTAAAGGCAGAAGCAGGTGTTGCACTGAATCATTTATTCAGTAAGCAAACCCTGTGTTGTTGATGCTGAATCTCTGACCCACCAAAGGCGAATCAAGCTCGCTAAGTTTGTTAGTGTTTCAAAAGTAATTTGAAACAAATTACATTTTTCCAAAGGTGGCTTTTGTTGCCTGTATATGCCTTCCCGTGCCTGCAGAAGGCCTCATAGAAATAGCTACCATCTGTTTAGTATGTACCTCTCTCTTCTCAGGTAATAAAGAAGATGAGTTTAGGATGCCTTATCTCAGCCATCAGCAGCTTCCTGCTGGAATTCTTCCCATGGTCCCTGAGGTTGCACAAGCTGTAGGAGCCAATCAAGGACACCACACCAAAGAGTTCAATAGGGCGGCCCCAAATCCTGCCAAGGCTACAGTAACAGCGATGATTGCTAGAGAGCTATTGTATGGTGGCACTTCTCCTACTGCTGAGACCATATTAAAGAATAACAACTCATCAGGCCACGTACCCCACGGACCACTTACTAGGCCCTCTGAGCAGCTGGACTATCTTTCCAATGTTCAAGGAATCCAGGTAAATGTTCAGCTTTGCAAGATTTCTTCCAAAGCTATCCAAACCGGTCCAACCTGTTGTTTGTTTTAAAGCTTTTTAGTTCTGCCGGTGAGTGATGTATTCTGAGGCTGCTTGTTAAGCTGAAATTCATGTAAATGTCTTACTTTACCTATGAAATGTACTGAATTTTACAGCTTTTTTATTTAGTTTTCAAATGTGCATTTCTGTACTGCAGCCTCAGCCTTAATTCAGTGCTACTCGGAAATCTTGGAAGAATAAAATTGAAAGTAACATTTTCTGAAAATTGCTGTGATATATGAACATAATGTGAACTTGAACTTGGCTGATCTGAAATATTTTTTTTAATAATCTTTCATACATTATCGTTTGCTGTAAGCTGTACGTTTTCTTGTGTTTGGTCCCCTTAATCAGAATTGCATATAAGTTCCTATATTAATAAGTTCAGTGTATTAAAAAGTATAATAGGGGAAATTTTAAATGCAGATAGCTATGATCAGAGTAAAGGTCCTAGCAGCAATCATTATTACATAGCCACTTTTATTCAGAAGGCTTCCAGAGCTCTCATGATTCCTAGAGAACATTGCAAGTGAAGTCAAACTTCAAAGTAAATGGTTCTACTGGCTGACAGAATGATTAAAAGTAAGGTTCAGCTTCATATATGGGCTAATAATCTATACTAATTGTGATATATTTCATGTACTTGGTTAACTGAAAAGAACTAAATCCTTTTCTTTTCTTCAGGTTGAATATAAAGACTTTCCAAAAAATAACAAGAACGAGTTTGTATCTCTTATAAACTGTTCCTCTCAGCCACCACTGATCAGCCATGGAATTGGAAAGGATGTAGAATCTTGCCACGATATGGTATGATGAATATTGCTGAAATGCTTTCTCTTTGGCCTTCAGTTGAGCTAAGGGATGCAGCAGATAGCCCAAGGTTTCACATTACTTCTGGACAGCAATGAACTGTACAATTCCCTGGCTAATTTTTGTATAATATTTCACAGGTTGCTGAAATAATTGATTAATAATATCAGAATCTAATCTAAATAACCTTCAAAATGCTTACTATGCGCTCAGAATTTTGTTCTATAAAAACCACATTTGCTTTATCTTGATACTATTTGCATGAGCATATATTAAAGAAAATGTGTGAAAAGGAACTTTTAAAACATAAGAGCATATCAGCTTATTTTCTGTAACAGAATGGGCCGATATTTCATTGGGAACTGTAATACCTGGATTCACGTTACCAGACTTTCTGCGGGAAAAGAATCCAAAGTGGAAGAAATGCAATTCACCGTTAGATAGCAGGAGACACTCTAAATCTGTCAAGCTCCCTTTATAAAAAAGATCTTTTATTCACAGTAGCTGAAATATTCCTTTGTGAGAGAATGAGTCATCTGGACTGTAAACTGTAAGGGACTTTGCCTAGAAAAGACATTACATAGGGCTAACAATATGTACACAGTCTACTGTAATTTGAAAAGAGTTTAGTGCTTTTGGCGTCCAGTGGTGACCTGAGTACTGACTGCAGAGTAAAGTAATAGTTTGCAATATGTAAATACACTTAGGAAAACCGGATTTTACTGATTTTTATACTAAAAAATTTTGCAGTAATTTTATAATGGCTATAACTTGATACAGATTTCTTTGATCTTTGTCACTTAATTTTGACGTTTTCATACCCATCTCTACATTCTGCTGTAAAGACTCCTGTAAGACTAAGCACACAAGCCAGTGCAGTAGGTAGAAGGGAAAAGGACAGCCAGTTCGTAGCTTAAACATTGGACTGGGCCAACGTGAGAACCATACTCTGTTCAGATAATCAGCTTTCACGAATGCATGTGCCGTAACTAACCAGGGATAGTCTGAAAAGGTGCACCTGAAACTGATCTGAGTAAAGTTGGAAAAAAATGTTCAGTTCTCAAAGGAGGTGACTTACTTTTGCATTAGCCATGTCACATTGACTCTTCTTTTAAAGAGTCACGTGTTGCCCTGAGCTGTATTTTTCATTCTTGTGTAAGTGGTTTTCTTTTTCTGCAAAGGACGTTTTGGTTCTGTGTATTTTAATGCCCTTTGTCTTAAGCTCTGTACATTTTGAGCCACTACTAATTTACTGCCTTTTTCCTTGATATTAATAGTACTGCTGAATTAATTTTCCCCCATTGCTAAAGCAGTTGAATCCCGTAGCCACAGCACCATTAGACTGTTCAATGTAGCAAGATGAAACTCTACACCATTGCTTTTTTCCCCACCATAATTATGCATCTTAAAAAACGTATTGCCAAAATTAGAACATTTACTTTGTCTCAAGTGAGCCCCGGTCCTGCTTTCACTAAATGAATGAAGTGGATTCAGGTTGAATTGCTGAATGCTCTCTCTTTTCTTTAGGCTGCATTGAATATTTTAAAGTTGCTGTCTGAGTTGGACCAACAAACCACAGAGATGCCAAGAACAGGAAATGGACCAATGTCTGTGTGAGTGTGACCCATTGACTTTCCCTTGCATTAATGGAAACCTCTAACCCTAGCATGTTCTATAAACAAATAAAAGGGGGGGGAGGGGTTCTTTGCCAGAAAAGTTAAAAAGCCAAGGGCTGTTGTTTTCTTCAGAAGGATGAGAGGGTAGGTTTTATGATTGAGCTTGTAATTTTCATGTGTCGAATGTAAATTACTAAGCAGGAGCAAGTGGGTAAAATGTAATGACTGTGATACAGAGCAATTCTGACTGTGATCCCTCTGCTTATACTATTTCTTTACAAATATTTGTAAATAGTGCGGCTTCTCAGCATCCTTAAGTGTTACAGCTGCTTCTCTCTTTCTAGAAATCTGTATGTAAAATGTAAACAATGTATAGGTTTCACAGCTTGCTTTCAGCAGAAACGTGGAGGGGTTGCAAAGAACTGACTAGGAAAAAAAAGTTTAGTCTCTCATTTAGATAATAAGCTGTCAAAATGAAGGAATTAACAAAGTGCTAATTGATTAAAAAGGGAGGCCAGTTATGTGGAAACAAATTGTTATATGCACCTCAAATTCTTTGTATCCAGTTTAGAAGCATCTTATTCATGGAAAGAGTGTTTTATCTCCTAAGTAACAGGTGTTTTCTCATTTGTAGATGTGTGAAACAAGAAATGGAAAGTGACCCTCTTCTCAAACCGGCTAACTCAAACACTTTGGGACAAACACTGGACAGCACTGCCTAAAAAAGGCTTTTGACTGGACCCAAACCTGAAAGCACCAGAGAAAATCAAATGCTTCCTATTAATGTAACCTAACTGTTTTAGAGTGCTACAGTCTTTACAACCTACTGTAGTGTCTAAATCATAACCGTTGCTTTTTCTTCAAGCAGTGATAAATTTTTAGTTTCATTATGTTGTTTTGATTGAAATGACACTATAAATTTTTCATTTAAAAGTTTCTTAATTGTATCTAGAACAATAGCACAGTTTAGAAACTTTGTCTTCTGAGACTGACATGTTATCTGTGAACTAACTTGGGAAGATCATATCCATGTATGTGGTTATTTTGTTTTTATTGAAATAGCAAAGTTTCACTGGAAACAAATAGTGTGCCCACCATTTTAAAAAGTCCAATATTTTCGCAAACCTTAGCTTAATTGTCTAACGGTTGAATGAATTAAAACTCTAGGAATTTTAAACTTTGTTTGATCATTTTTGGTTAATTTCTAGTTTTCTTGAGTGAGGGGTAGGGGAACTCGAATGCAACGTGACATTAAAAGATCTCTGATCGATGTTTTAAGGATTGTGTGTATAGATGGCACACAGCTCACTACATTACAGGATATGATCTCAATGTAGTGCATATAAAACTGCAGATTGATTTTCCTTGAGTGCTTTATACTGTTTAATTACATCTCCATGTAGGGCTGAAAAAAATTACCTATGTTTATATATAAACTGTGTTGCTTTTGATGTTGTGTTATTGCGCACTGAACTGTGCGCAATAAAGTTTTTTGCATATGGTCCAGGTAAAGCACGATAGCCTTGCAAGTACTGCTTCAGTTCATTGTTTACGCTGGAATTTTTTCTCCCCATGGAATGTAAGTAAAACGTAGTGTTTGTCACCAATAAATGGTAATACTAAATTTTTTTGGTTAATTTATTCTTGTATGCCACTACAGGGGCTGCTTTTTTATAGGATTTGTAATGCTTGTGATATAGTACGGGCAGTATTGTAAAGCTATGGAGTAACTGTACAATGGTTATCAATTACATATAAATAACTACTATTTAGTAATGTGGAGGATGTGAAAACCTGGCAAGGTCAAGGAAATTCAAAAGTAACGTGGGTACATTTTGTTATTTGTGCCACAGTGTGTTAGTGCAACTGTATTAATGGGAGCTTAAACTAAAGGTATGATTATGACAAGAAACCTGGCAAAACAGGTTGGTATGATTTCAAAGTTTAAGTCTCTACTTTTAAGTTTCCTTGTTTGCTTGTAATTTGAGTCATAACCTTGCCTTGCACTTAGTAATTTTTGGGGGGTAGTACTTTCAAAACAAAACTTTCCCTCTAGCAACAAAAACTGGCACCGTAGACTGACACATGACAGTGTATCATTTGGATGTGAACTACCTTCAGTGTGTACTTAACTGGTAATCTGTAGCAGCACGTCCTAAACGCCTGTTCGCAGTGCGTGTGGTAACTCTCGTCACGGAAAGCAGTTACTGCATGTGCTGAGTCTCTAAGCTAAATGTCTCGGCCGTTTTATTTGCATTATCAAAAGCAATCGGGCCACATTAACTGCATACCAAACTTCATTGAATCAAGTTGGTTTTGATCATTTTAAGCAAAGAAAACATTGTAAAGTTTTTTGGTTTTTTTTTTTTTTTACATTTGTAGAACTAAAATGCTGTACATTTAAAAATTAAAAGAAACTTGCTAGGCTGAGGCTTTGTATTGCAAATTCTTACAACGTAGAAACTATTTACCAAGTAATTTATATTGCAAAACATATTGATAGCGCTGTAAATGGTCTGCCTGCCTTCATCCACTGCTACTTAGGAGTTTCTCTTTGGATGGGACTAGAGCCTATTCTTCGGACTATTTTGCAGCGTTCATTTGTTGATAATGCTGTGCTTCATGTGAACCTGAATTAAGGTACTTTGCCCTAGATACCTCTGTTTCAATACTCTTAAATGCATCTATTATGTTAGAGGTGCTATGTAAGAGAAGGTTCTTTTGTCAAAGACCTTGTAATCACAGCCTCGTGATGGAAGACTTCAGGTCACTATGCGGATTCTAGGTAAGCCTAAGGGAGTTCTAGGTAAAAGTGTGTTTTTTCTAGAGCACTACAGTCACTTGCTCTTTTGGTTGTCTCCTTGGTGCTTGACGCAGCAAAGGCCAGGAAGAATCATTACATATTATATGTAATCACCTGAAGGCTTTATATGACACTTCTGTTCAACAGATACTATAATGTTCTACAACAAACAGAAATATGAGAAAACTGAGGTGAAGGTGAAATCCTCTGACAGCAGTAGACTCGCAAGCTCGTACTGGTATAAAGCATACATTTCTGAGTACTAGCAGAGTGCTGTCCACAAGACACCTCACCTTTTTGCATTCTTTCTTTGAATGTTTTACTTTTGGTTTTGATCTTAAGAAACCTTTTGACTGCAAGTGAATGAGCTGGAGCTTCTGAATATGAATATCAGTATACGTTAGTTTGGGCTTCATGCCACGCATTTCAGTAATGATCCCATTATAGAAAATTTAAGTATAGGGTCTGTTCCAAAATGACTTTCTCATAGTCAGATCTTAATTGGTTAGGGTTGTTCTCCCACAAGCGGATTTTACCAAGCATTTTTCTCCCCATTATTTTATTTGACTCTGCTTAAATTACCACATTTTAGTAAATTAATGCATTTTTCCTGTGTTCCTCCTATTTGGCAATATAGCACTAGCAACCTGAGTGTTCCAGAATCTGCTGTACATCTAGTGAAATTTTGCACTCAAAATGTTCAGTTCAGCTACAGAAAACTTTCTGTTAATCACTTTCAAATGGGAGTAAGAAAAACAAAGTATTTAGTACGATCTATCAGGCTCCTAACTATTGTGCTAACAACTGAGATAGCAATCTAGTTTCTTTTCGGAATTTACCACATTATTGTTCCAGCCATATCATAGAGCCAGTGTTCTGCAAATAGGGATACCCTTAAGCCACTGCTTCGAAGTGCAGAGGAAGGAGGTCTGATCTTAAGGGATCTGCTGTAGTAACTTGTAAGGGAGGGCGATACCTGAGGAGGCAGGTCGCTGGGGGACGGGAGATGTGATGTGCCACAACAAGTCACTGAATGTTCAGTGCACTTCAGTCTTGTTCATTTGGACCTTTTGTAACGCCTGCCCATCCTACTTCCAAATGCGGAGCATACAGGCTCAAAGGAAGTAGCTGACAAGTTTGGAAACCAGATTCTGGAAATATTTATGTATATTTTCCAGTAGTTCAGCTTGTAAATAAGATCAGCAGAGACCAGACAGTGTAGGCAATACATTTTCATTCACCAAAGAAAACGTCCTGTCTGCCTGTACTCCCTCCCATGCCTCAAGTCTGACAGACTCCAGTCTTCACGTTGTTATTTTCTGGTACTGGAAAGAAAGCACTCATTACTTGTTTTCTCAAATTTCAAAGCCTTAAGCCTTTGCATTGCTTTCCTTCAAGCCTTTTCTTATTCTTACAAGTATACAGCTGCACTTAATAGTGGCTTTTGTCAAAAGAATGACACTGTGCTACTGTTCTTTGAAGAGATGCAGTCAAATGTCTCTTGTTTCAATGCCCTGTGTAAGAACCCAAAGAGTGGCTGTGGAGATATGCTGCATATGAAACCTGGCAAATGAAGCCTTTTCCAGTACTGTGTTATCAAGCTTAAAGTCTGCTCCTATTTTAAGTAACAAGTTCCACTCGGTGTACAAGAAGGAAGGGAGTCCATGTTCATCCAGGGATTTTGGAGTATTATCCGCTTTCTTGAATGGGTCGGTTTGCTATCCTTGAGACAGAAAAACTGCATCACATAAAAGTTAAAGGGGAATAATGAAAATTGGTCAGGGCATTTTTTTAAAGCAGAATATTTCATTTGTTAGTAGGAAGTCCTGACTCCCCAAAGGAAGAAACATGACTTTTCATGGTCTGTCATTCTTGGTTTCAGGGTGGAGATCTTAAAGAAAAGAAGGATTTGTGCAAAATTTATTTTTGGGAATGCTGACCTGTAGGATAGCTAAAATGTGCCTACAGAATGAGAAGCAGCCTGGATTCATTGTGATACCTGTTTGTTCCATAATACTAAAATACATTCCCATAACTTGTTGGTTTTGTTGTTTTGTTTTAGAATATAGACAGCTGATATTTCCTGAGGATCAATCCTATCTGAAAGGACTCAGGTGGGGAATCAGCAGGGTAGTTATTCGTGTTCTCAATTCTCTAGCCAAATTTTAGTACCATACATTAGAGTTAAACGTAGCTGTACTTGAAGTTCCACTGCAATTATGATGTTACCTAAGGATCAAACCAGAATTCTGTTCTAACTCACTGATCCAAGTTAAAAATAGTTTTATTCTGTCCTTATGTATAAAGACAAATGGTGGAGGTTCCAAAAGTGCCTAACTGCAGGAAGGGATAGGATGTGTGTATACCACTTCACTAATCTTGGTCTGTGAAGCAACCACATAATTGTTTGCTGCTTTTCATTTGAAAGTCTGCAGATAGAAACCAACAGAATAAGTGTGAATCAATGTTATATCTTCGTTAAGGGCTTCTATAGTTAAGTGATTTTATTTAGATGACTCCTCTGTTTAAGCTCAGACAAAGAAATGCTGCTCCAGAGGTGGTTACAAATCTGAAAATACTCAGCTTCATCTCTGTGGGCGTGACCTGCTGTATTGCTTCCCTTTATCTACTGATCAGATATGTACACTTATTTAACACCCAGGAACTTCTGAGCAAGAACCTGAATATCCCATGGAAGGAGGCTGGGGAAAAAATTAAGTTATTAGAGCAAATTAAAATCTCAAGGGTTTTCATTTAATCTCTGGATTAGAACTGAATAAAAGCATACAGATTACGAATAATACTTATCCAAGAGTGTATTTTATTCTCCGACAAAACAAGTTCTTTTCTATACCACTAGCAGTATCCTAATGCAACAAAACTGTATTTGATTAGAAATGAAAAAATTATAGTGCTTTTAAACTTTATTCATTCTCCCACTTCCAATTTCACAGTATTTTTAGCAACCTGCTAATAGAGAATTGTTTAGATTGTAAATGTCCCATATTAATAATGCAGAACATATCCTTCACAGAGTATGCTTTCAATACTTTCATCCTCTACTACCATTCTTTCATTATCTTTACTATTTCCAACCAAAAGACAGTATTTTCTGTTTAAATGCCTTTTTTTTTTTCTTTAGCAGAAGGGAGATTAGTGCTTCCCAAAGAAGGCAATCCCAACCCTGTGTTAAGGGACAAAACCGTCAAAGTCCACATGCAAAATCTGTTTGGGTGCAACTGGCAATCTCAAACTAATCCCTATTCCCCGTTTTATTGTGGGTGCAATCTCCCAAATTGCTGTTCTTACCATTTTAAAGCCACAACCAAGTACATCCCAGTAGGGATACATATCCTGGTCTGATTGCTAAGTATTGCTTTCATTGTTGTTTTCATACAGTAGCTTGTTTTTAACCAAGATGACTATTTAGCTCTTGCCTAGAAAAAACAATTGGGAAAGGAAGGCATCACTGGAAAAATAAATTCATGAGTTTGTTGTAAATAAGATTCAGTATAACTGTCCTACAATCTGCCACTGCATTTATGTAAAAAGTTTGTAAATTCCCTTCAAAGCTTGCTAAGTAGGTATAGAGGAGCTTCTGTATTAAAATGTTGAGCCACCAAGTTATTTTAATTACTAAAGTGGATAAAAACATAAAGAAAATGTGCTACTTCGGACTCACAAAGGCTAAATACATTTAAATAACTCTCTTCTAAGCATTCTTAGCAATAATTGTCCTTTCTCTTATACTGTTCTAACTTTAAAGGCTACTGTTTTCAGTGAGTGTTTTAACTTCTGTTTTCATGTGCTAAAGGGCTGATGTAGAAATCCAATGTGATTTTTATTTAAAAGAAAAAAGGTTATTTAAGAGCTTTTACTGTCTAACTCCTCCCCATTCCACTGGTCCATAATTGTATGCAGATGGGGAAGATGTACCTAGATTAAAGTGATATTTAAATAGGGTCAAACGCGGACCTCCTGTCATTCGTCAGTCAGCTGGATAGAACTTTATTGATTTTAATTGCCTTTTGCCACTTGTGGAATGTGGGGCATTTTTGTTTAGGCTGGACAGTAAACAAAGCTAGTCCCACTTCAAACAAGCATGTGACAAGTGTTCAAACCGTGAAGGTGCACAAGCTTACACACACTGCATCTGCAAGCACTTGAACCCATGGCTACCCAGGGAGGGAATGAACCTTGTGGTTTGCAGAGCCATTACTTCTCATTTTCTTCCCTGTCAGAATTTTTTGTTGGCACTTTCTTTTGGGAAGCTGGTTTAGTGTTTAGCTACATGGCATGCTCACCCATCCCTTCCTACTAGTGGTTTTACTTCATAAAGATGTTTAGTCTCTTCCCCTCCCCTTCTCTCCATGAACTCCCACTCCTAGAAGAGTAACATCTCTTAAAGCACGCTTTAAGAAGCACGCTTTAAGATTCATTCTATTACAATGGACAGATCCCTGCATCTATGCGGTATATAAAGTATCTTGCCTTTCCTTAGAGAGAAACACATTTCAACAAAATGTTCCATGAGGTGTTCTTCCAAACTCAGCCAGAAGTCAGAGCGAGCTGTACTGGCAGTCAGGGCTGCATGGGGTCCTGTGCTCTTCAGCTGACTACCCTAGGGTGGGGGTGGGGGTGGTGATATCCTCAGGGCAACAAATAGTGCTGTTGAAAGATCACCTCAGGTACCACTCTGAAAACAGGTTCAGCTTCT
Organism: Anarhynchus alexandrinus; assembly: GCA_008711295.1. Lineage (NCBI taxonomy): Eukaryota > Metazoa > Chordata > Aves > Charadriiformes > Charadriidae > Anarhynchus > Anarhynchus alexandrinus. The sequence goes on from VUYV01000044.1 coordinate 1,658,042, forward strand.
AGGAGACGCATTTTCTCTTCATCCTGTGCTGCCTACCTTGACATCTCCTGATCCCAAGAAGCCACTAGCAAGGCTTGTGGTGCCTTCCTGATTGTAGCTAATAATACACTGTGCAGATGAACTAAACTACCATTTATCGGTTGAACACAGCATTTCCACCGAGTTAAATTCAAAAGGAAAAGTAATGCGCTGAGTTCTTTTTTGAGTTCTTTCAACATTGCAGTTGAAAAGTTTGTCCCATGTAAATGAACTAAAACCACTCGGTTATTTTTGCAAGATAAAGAAGGATGTAAACATTTCTAAAGTAACTTTTAAGTTAACACCATATTGGTCTACAATTTCCTTTGTCTTTTTTCTCCATCTCTTCCTGACAGAGCAGTATCTTTCATCAATGCCTGTGTAAAATTAATTTGCTAATAATCAAAAAGAGTAGTCTGTAAGCCATCAAAGCTCCCTTCTCCCTCCAAAAATGTTTTCTGTAGAGTCTAGCCAGTAATTTTGCAAAATTTTAATGGTATCATGCAGCACCAGAAATTGCTGTATCCTCCATACAACACTGTTAACGACACAATTGCTCGTCTAACAGGCATTTATTGTTTCCACGTTTTAAATAGTTTATCTGAGCTTGGAAAACTGTTAAAACATTTTGATCAATTTTAAGGCTAAACCTGAACAGATGCGTAAGATCAGGAAAGGACCTGGTCCTGCAAGGTGGAACGCTCTGTCTCACCCCAAGACTCACTGCAATGGTCACACCCTAAAAAACTGCGGCATCCCTAGGGAAGATTTGTGTTCATCAGAAAATGAATGTTGGGATCTCCGTGAGAGCGCTTTGTGTCCCTGGTGATGCACAGCTACCGACCTCTAAACTTACTGCTCCAAACAGGCCTGAAGCTCCTGCTACAGTCACACTGTAGCCATGGTCCATTTCTATCGTTTTTGAAAGGAAACCCTTGACAGTCTGTAGGAAGAAGAAAAGAGAACGTCATTTATATGCAAATAGGCCTATTAAACTGGTAAATCTGAATACATCTCCCTGCTGGGTCTTTTGCTGAAACTCAGCTGGGTCATTCACAGTCTTCATTTGTTTCTAGTTTTAGCTGCAGGCTAGAAAAAATCTGGCTCCACAACAAAACTATGGCAGTTTCTTCCTTACTGTCATTTAATCCATTCTGTGAATTTTGCATTCAGAATTTTTCATATTCCAAAAGACCAGTGTGTATGATTTGGCAGATGCTCACAAAGATTTTTTTCAATACCCTGTCAGTGTGCTGACTGTTTTATCTTGATTATCATAGTGCTCCACAGTGAAGTTGCTGACCCAACAGTTCAGAGAGATCTTTTCATGGATTTCTTGATGCATTTTTTTTTTTTTTTTTTTTTACATTCTATTACAAAATTTTATGCTGGAAAAATGCAGTCTGTATTAGAAATTTCATGAATATTGGAGGCATCTGGTGCCGGGTTTTTAGTTTAGAATGTTATGTCAGGAAGTCAGAGGTTGCATCCCAATTAAAGTTTGGATTTCTTCATATTCAGTTCTGATTTTAAAATAATCCTGAACATGACAATGTAGCAGTTGGATGCTGGCATGTGAAATATTTAATCATCCCCTGAGATTAGCAAGGTCTTGTTTAGCAATTCAGAAGCATTTCTTCTTTCATCAAATTTCCCCTTCCTAGAGAAAAGAATGATTCTGTGCTAGCACTCAGGGTTGGCATTTGGAAGAAGCTGAAAACATATCCCTGTGAAGGCTGGCATATAATACAAAAGCATTCTTCATAAATTGTGGTACTTTTTAAAAAAAATGCATGTGAGTAACTGCCTTTTAACCTTGTACCTTCGTGTTGGCCACTCTAGACAGCGTAACTCCTCCTGCGTGACTGGTACAAGAACAAGCACATGGAGACAAGACTGGAGACCCCCAGCCCAGCCAGCTCTTGCCTGTGGCTGCAGGCAATAAGCACCCCGTGCAAGACAAGCGTATGGCTCTCCTGCGGCCACAAGTCCTGCAAATCAGCCATGCAGCAAAGCTTCCACAGGCTGGCTGGTCTGGCCAGCAAAACCCCATGGAAAAGGTCTCTCCGCAAGTAAATAACAAGGAGAATTGGGACTTGAGTTCATGTTCTGACTTTTGATGCTTCTTGAGGAACTTCCCGAGTTCAACGAGTATGGCTACACTGAGCCCTGACTGAGCTGAAAAACTCATCTAGCTAAAGAGATTTTCAACATGGTTCTGACAAGAATAAAACCCAGTGAAATCAAATAAATTTGATACTAAGCTCTGCTGCAGCTGTTTAACTTCCCAGACCTTCCCATTTTTTCCTTTCTTGCCAAGCCAGGCAACACAAATCACATTTACAGTTTCTTTCGGTTTGTACATGTGACACAGGCTTGCAGTGTAACAAGATTAGTTTTCCCTGTAATCCTCTTAAAATGTCCTTCCTTTGATTGTCTTTTCATCTTTTGGTGTTCTGAAACTTGGATTAATGGGATTGAGATTTATTCCACAAGTCTTGTTTGATAAGCTGCTTTCAAGAATTAGTTGCCTACAAACACATTTAATTTGGAAAAAGTATTTTAATGGTAGCTGCATTATGCAGTGTTATGCCAAACATACTGTAAGGCCTATATACGTACTTGCAGTATGTATGTCTGTAGATACTACCAGACAAGGAGGTGAATAAAACAAGATGAGCTTACTCATTTCAGTGTCCAAAATACCTCAGGTGGCTTCTCCAGACAGATTTGCAGAGCCTTGGCTGTATGTTTGCAAACTAGCCGACAAACTGACCACGTGCTTTTTCTTGTTCTCATCACATTTCAAGCGCCATCCTTGAACTACCCCTTCCGTTGGTCCCACAGGACATATTCACCTTGCAATCAGCTTGATCTGGTCCCCTTGCCACTGAATTCCTGTTCAGTTCGTAGAAGCCTGACACCAAAGTAACAGCGGGCTTGCTGAGGCACTGATGTGACAAGTCACACAATGCTAACTCTTCATACAACCCTGAGCAAGCAACGGGACAGCAATACCTGGTGCCTTGGCGTAACCACTGTGTGTTTTACAAACATAAAAGCCCAAAGCATGGAACAATTACATGATTTTGAGCTAGTCTAGAGCAGAGCTGCTTATTGCAGAACTCGGAGTTGTTCAACTCCTGTGTTTAGCCCAAAAGACCACCCTGCTGACATGAAACTAGTGAATGGCTTTGTGCCTTCCCCTGCCTGTTCCTCTGTCTCTTAAGCTTTGATTCCATTTCAGCCCCATCTCTTTAGCTGGCCGTATTCTAGTGACAAACGTTCCTACCTTCCCCAGGAGGTGCTGGGAGGAGTGTCATGGCTGCAGAACATTTCTGAATCCCGTGGAGGCACCCCCTGCTACACAGCGACTGCCAGTGAGGGATGAAATGCTGTGCCTGGCTGACCTTTCTGAACGTGAATAGATGCACACACTCCATGCGAGTGTAGGACACTGAAAATACCTTCAGTGTGTACTCAAGGACGTCATGTGGCAGATCTCCACGAGATTCGGGTGACTGGACTCACACCCCATTTCCAAGGTGAATTTATAGCTATAAAATCACCACACGTGGCAGCGCTCAGGTTACACGCCAGGCTGTTCTCATTCAAGACACGTCCTTTGTTCCACTCCTCACGTTACGCAGTGGCGAACTATTTAACGCAACGTAATTTGCCCATCTATGGCCACCAAAAAGCAAAGTAACTGCTGCTGTGATGTGCTCCCCAAACTGCGGTTGGCATTTCCCCCAGCGACACAGACCCGAGCTGGAACGGGGCCGCGCACCAAGCAGGAGCCTGAGTGGGGAGAAACATGGCGGTGGGAGTGGGCAGTTCTTGAAGTAATCGTTTGGGGGCTCCCGCACGTTTATTTTTTTCCTCATAAAATGAAAAGAAAATTAGATTTCCAAAGCCACACTCGCTCATGCCGGCAAAGCACGTTAGCAGTGCCGATGCCCCGAGCCCGGGGCGCACGCAGCACTGGCCGGGTGCCCACCTCCGCCTCCCCTGTGTGACACACCGCGGGCACCGACACCCACACCGGGGCCGGGCGGGAGGTCCGCAGCCGCCGGCCCACCGCCGAGCTGCTCAGCCCGCCGCCACCCGCCTCCTCACACGAAGCCCGGGGACAGCAGCGGTGCTGGGGCGGGCCGCAGGCGCTACACGCGCGCACCGCCATGAGGGGACCGGGGCCAGGGGAGCACGGCCCCGTCCTGCCCTCAACCGCGAAATGGCGGCCCCGGCCGCTGCTGGGCGGCACCTCACACCATCCCCCATCCCCCACCGGCTCCGACCCCACTGCAGCGGGGAGCGGACGACTCAACGCACCGCCCCGCACTGGGAGCGGAGTCCCCTCCGCTGGGAGAGGCGGGGAGGGCGGAGGGCTGCTCCCGCGGATAGACCCAGCGGCACCGCCCGACATGGCGGCGGCACCGCCCGCCCTCCCGCCTCAGCGCGGGCGGGGCCGGGGCGGGTACCGCCGCCCCTATAAAAAGCCCCGCGCGGGGCTTTCCGCCCTCTTGCTCCGGCGTGGCTGAGGTGGGTGCGGGCAGTGGGTTGAGCTCCGGGGCGGGGGGTGTCCGGGTTTTCCTTGTCTGCCCTCTTCGTGGAGGTCCTCCATACCTGAGTGGGCTGCTGGCGGCCGCCGGCGTCGCCTCCCTGCCTGCCCGCCCGCGGAGGGAGCGGCCGGGCCGCGTGGGCCGGCGGCATGGCCGCCTCTTCTCTGCTCGGCCTCGGGGGCCCCGTCCCCAAGTGCTCTTCCCCGCGCTCCTGCGGTGTCTCCCGGTGAGGGGCCGCCCGGCCGCCCTCCGGGGAAAGGGGGAACCGGGGACTCGCTGGTGTGAGTGATGACAGTTTTTTCCCCGTCAGAGCGACAGTGTTGATTTCTCGCTGTTCAGGCCAGATCGTGTCTGATGCACCAGCGGGAAGCGCCGCGGTGTCCCGAGCCCTCGCGGGGCCCGGTGCTAACTGTTCCTGTGGCTTCACTCCCAGGGCAGAGGGTGCCGGGAGACCCGGTGCCGCGGGATCAGGCCTGCGAGGAGGGCGGTTGCCCGGTTTGCTCCGCCATGCCTGAGCCTCCGGCAGGTGGGAATGGTAAGTCCTTAAAGTGACTGTTCCTCACTGCTTTAAAAATATATTGCCTTTTTTCCCCCTCTCTCGAAAGAGTTACTGAGCTGCTTCTGCAGTGCTTTGTCGGAGCGGTGTCCCTGGAGGCTGGAGAGGTGTGCGGGTTTGGCCACTAGCCCAGGCAGGAGCTGGCAGCGGGGAGGGTCTCCTCCTGCCCGACCCCGCGGCCGGGCCCCTTGTGCCTCGTCTCCCTCCCGCTGTGTGCGAGGTGCCCGGTCTGGCAGGGCCAGAAACCCGCCGCTGGGGAAGGGAAGGGCCGTGGGTTGCGGCTCGGAGCCGCGGGCAGCCCCGTCGCCGGCGGGACAGGGACGGGGCCAGGCCGGGGACCCGCGGGCGCCATGCTGCAGCCCGGCGTGACTGCGGTGGGCCCTGGGAGAGGGGGGTCCTGCCCTGCCCTCGCCGGTGGGTGTGCAGCAGTGCTCGCAGCGTGGGCCACGCGTGTTCGTGGCCGAGCTGTTCCCTCTGCCCGGGGTCTGGCGGCTGCGCGGCCTTCACTGCCGCTCCATGTGCGACCTCCTGCCCTCCCGCTGGGAAGGCGGAAGCCTCGCATGGCTGTACAAGCTGGGCCTGTAAAGGTGCACAACCTGTTATCTCTGCCTGCCTCTGCTTTTTCTCTACGTCTGGCTTAGCTGTGTTGTGTGCTGCTGTGGAAGCCTCATACATCCAGTGTTTTTTCTCTGGACTTTTGCAGTATTTCCCCTGTCCCATGTGCCTGTTGAGCATGTCAGCCAGCTAGCTCTTTTTGGGGAGGGATTGGCATGAATTCACTCATTGCCCATCAGTCTGCCGGGGGAGGTGGGAGCGTGGCCCAGCTGCTGTGGGTGTGCAGCCACCTAACTCTTGGGGACTCGCTGGTGTGAGTGATGACTGACTTTTTTCCCCATCAGAGCGACAGTGTTGATTTCTCACTGTTCAAGCCAGATCATGTCTGATGCACCAGCAGGGAAGTGCTGCTGTGTCCCACACCCTGGCAGGGCCTGGTGCTAACTGTTCCCTTTGGCTTTACTCGTAGGGCGCTGCAAAGATGGTGGGGGTGTTGAGGCTCTTGGAGACCTGATGTGATGGCTGTAGCTGGCAGTGATGAATTGTGTGATGAGGGCAGTTGCCTGGTTTGCTCCACCATGCCTGAACCTCTAGCAAATAGTAATGGTAAGTCCTTAAACTAACTGTTGATCACTTGAGTCCTTAAAGCAAGTTTTGCCCCATTTAAGCAGTTAAATAAAAATACAGGCTGGGGGGTGGGTTGGTGGCGGAAATAAGTTCCTGGAAGGGAGTTTCTTTCAAAAGTCTTTTGTCCCTGGAGACTTGACTTGACCTGTAAAGTTGAGAATCAGCTTAGATATTGTAGAGGTGAAAGCACAAAGGTTTTCCTCGTACAGAAACACTAGTTCTATATGCCTTCTGTTGCTCCTGTTCCAGCACTTCTGAAGTGGCCCATGTGGCTAGTGAGCAGGAACCAGCAGGGCAAGGAATCTGCAAGCCACATCAGCACAGGCTGAGCTGGAGCAGGATGGTTGTGTACAGCTCTGTCCTGTTTGTTTCTTTGATGGGTTGTGTTTGGAGAGCTCATTTTAAGGACACCCTGCATGGAGATATGTGGATGATCTGCTGCACCGGAGCAGCTGCCGCAGTAAGGGACAGGAACCATCCTGGCTGAAGTGTGTGTCCCTTTGGAAGAGAGGAGCTGTTGCACCTTTCCTGCCCTGCCCTTGCTGGCCAATTTGAGGGAGTGTGAGGGGATAGCAGACATTCAGCATTTGCTTGCGGCCACATGTGTGCGTGGCTTTGCCACTTACTTCCTCTACCATTAGTTCACTCAGTCCCTGCTGGGGGAGGTGGGAGCGTGGCACAGCTGCTGTGGGTGTGCAGCCACTTAACTCTTGGGGACTCGCTGGTGTGAGTGATGACTGACTTTTTTCCCCATCAGAGCGACAGTGTTGATTTCTCACTGTTCAAGCCAGATCATGTCTGATGCACCAGCAGGGAAGTGCTGCTGTGTCCCACACCCTGGCAGGGCTTGGTGCTGACTGTTCCCTTTGGCTTTACTCGTAGGGCACTGCAAAGACGGTGGGGGTGTTGAGGCTCTTGGAGACCTGATGTGATGGCTGTAGCTGGCAGTGATGACTGTGTGATGAGGGCGGTTGCCTGGTTTGCTCCTCCATGTGGCCCTCTGGCAGAGGAGAATGGTAAGTCTTCAGCCCACTTGTGCTCACTGGTTTAAAGGGGTGGGGGTGGTGGGGGGTGGTGGGGAGGAGGAAAACATACCTTTCTGCAAGGGAGTTCCGTCTGCAGCGCTTTGACAGGTTAGTGTCTGTGGAGAGTTGCACATGTGTAGATTTGAGCATTGCAGCAGGGGCACTTTTAAGTGTTGGATCTGAGTATCGGCACCTGTTGAAATACTCAAGTTTCGTTTTGCCATTTTTCCTGCAGGGATTAATACCTTGTCAGTTGTACAGACCTGAAGATTTTTAAGTGTAATTCAGCGCCTTTTAACATTCATCTGAAGAGCATCTGCCATGATGGCTTCAGATGTCTTTTCCCCACCTGATTGGCAATGCTGATGCACACTTGTTTTAGCTAGATTGACTGATTCCACAGATGCAAGGTGCTTCAGTTCCTGATGTGGCTGTATAGAGGCAACATGCCCTTGGGCCTCTATTGCAGGGAAACTACATGCATGCTGCATGCTTTGAGGGCAGGCAGCACTGGAGGGTGCTGTCTGCACATATCATAGTAACACTGATTGTGTAACACTATCTGGCATCCATAAAAGACTTTGAGGATCGAAAGTGAAAGAATTCTTGGTTTCAAAAGGTCTCAAGTAGATGGCGGAGAGTTCTGACAGGTTTCAATTTAGGGGAATGGGCATAGTTTTTTTTGTTTTGCCCCATTTAAGCAGTGTTAAAATAAGTTGCTTCTTACAGAGTCTGGGAGCTTTTGGTTTTGATCTTATTTTTATTTTTCTTTTTTTCTCCCCCTTTTTTTTTATTCCTTCTGAATGGGAGGTTCTCAATGCCTTGGAGAAAGGTGGATGAAAGTCAGCTTCCAGCAATGTGTCCATTTGCAAGAGAGGGATTGCTTTTTATTTTCTTCCCCCTTTTTTTTTTAAAGATTATCAAAGATTTGACATCTTCTGAAAACTTTGGCTGTTAGGATTTCACTAACGTTCTAGCAAATGTGCTTAACAGGACTTCATTGGATAAACAGCTATTGTCACTGGCTTCAGTTACAGCCTTGCATTGCTGTTCAGGTGCTTGCTGTGCAGCTGTTGTATCTCCAAGGAGATATGAGACCTGTATCTATGAAGAGCAAAAATGTGACCTTTCTATATGGCAGTCTTGAATTCAAGAGGAGTGTGAATGGTCTGTGTCAGATAGTGAAGCTGGTAGAGCTGACCAAGTATGTTACTCTGGTACTTCGTGCTCAGTTCCCCCAGGCTTTTATCAAGTACTACTCTAAAAGCTCCCACAATGCAGTGCGTCTTATTTGGAGTGCTTGGCAGTGAAGAAGTTTTTGTGCTGTTTGCAGAGCAGCCCTCATTCTCTTAGAAGTTTTTTTGGGGGGGATTTGAAAGCTATATATTTGCTATTTGCAGTAGAGTGGACTGACAAAATGTTGGCTGTTTTCTTGACAGGTTGAGATTTGTCAGAAGTTGTCCTGGGACCTGCTGTGATTTCAGTGTACTAGCAGAAAGCTGTCTTGTGCTAATGATGTCTCTCTCCATGCTGCTGCCTGTTGTCCATTCTCCAAGCTACAGCATTCATATCACCCTGCAACAGCTCTGGTCTTTTCTCAGAGCTATCAGGAGTGATAAATTGGTGTCCTGCCAACTTACAGAGGGTGTTATATTTTTCTTCCCTTGGTATCAGGCATTTAACTGTAATGGATTCTGGAACTTGCTGCATGTTTAATGCAATTGGATGCTTTTGTCTGCAAGAGCTGTATTCACCACCTTGACAGCTAATGTTATCCTACCACAATCATTAAAAGTAAGGAAGACTCTCCTTAGAGAGCAGTTGTCAAGTATGGGAGGATGGCCTTCTGTGTAAGGGGGTGGGGGGGACGACTCAAGTCTTGGCTCTCCCCTTTCATCCAGAAAGCTTTAGTAATGTATCATTGGCAGCCTGTAAAGTGGGGAAGGGGTATCTTAAATGCTGCAGTGCGGTGTGTGTTTCTGTACTGTTTAGAGCCTATTTTTAATAAAATCTGAGTACTGGGTGAATTCAGCTGGTGACTGAAATTCTCTTTACACACCTTTAATAGCTAGTTTCTGGATCTCCTGATTGGTTTTGGGTGTTAAATGGCCACAGTGCTTCTGTGTGATGATTGCTTACATGGAGCTGCTGGCTGCCTCACGCTACGAGAAACAGGCATGATCTCACGGCAGTATATATAGCTTCACATACCCTGAAGAAAAAGTGCTTAGCTGAGATTTGTGGCTGCTGCTGTGCTTCAGGAAACATCACTAATGCGCAGTTCTCTGTATGTAATAGCTGTATGCTAAAGGTCGGCAACAGGTATCTTCTGGACCAAAGGGAGAGGCATAGTCTGCACTTTGCCTCTGTTAGGACAAGGGCTCTCCCTCAGCTTCTCCCTTAGATCCTGTGTGGGGAGTAGCTGGTGTAGAACATAAATCAGTGGGGACTTCAGCTGGCCTGGGAAAAGGTATAGATTAGCATGTTCTCAGGTAAGTCACTGGCTTTGCAAATTCTTCCATATATAAGTTAAAGAAAAGTGGCAGCAGTCTTGGAAGGAAGGGAAGCTGATGTCAGGTTCTGTGAGGATTTGGACATTTCCCTCGTGCGGTGTGATCAGCTAGCAGGAATGACTGCTTCTGGCTAGAGAGACTTAGTGACAGATGTTCATTCAGATCCTGCAGCCTTCCCCTGGATGCTGTTTGGCAAACTTCCAGGTTAGCAGAGCAGGAGAATTAAGTACGGATTGTATGTATGTGCTGAAGTAGGGAACCACTGAACAAGAGGAAGGTAAAGGTTTTTGTAATGCCTGATTTCCTAATACCAGAGAGGTAGTCAAGAGCCCCAAGATGTATTGCTTCCTGTGCCTCTGGCTTCCATATCCCACCTTAGTTGACTGTACACATCTGGCCTCAGTAGGGGTGAAAAATCTATGAATGCACCTGTGCTGTGTGATGTAGAGGGGTTGAATGGTGGCGAGTCTGTTCCGCAGGGAGGGCGAAGGCGTTCTCCATCTGCTGTGCCCATTAGCCTGGCAGTCAGGAGTGGTGTCTGTGATGCTCAGTCAAACAGGCCTTGGCAGATGTCTCATGCAGGTCCCGGTCTGGTAGCATTTGTACACCCCACTGGCAATGCAAATGAAGTAAATAGCCCCTTCAGATCAAGCTGATGTGAAGTATTGGGATATAGATTAACCTGCAGTCTCTCAGGCAGCAGGTTCAGATGCAGACCCCAGGCTTAATGACGAAAGTGGCTGTTCCCTATGTGCTGCTGTTGGGAAGTAGGGCAGCAGGTATGTGCACTGGGGATGAGGTTAAAAACCGATCCCCCTGCAGCCTCATTAGGTTCCTGAGGAGCAGGGCCCCCTGGCAGCTGTTGAATGTTCCTGTGTTGCTAGTTCTGTGCCAGTGGAAGCCTGTAAGGGATGTGTCCTACATGCTAAATACCAGCTGAGGGGCTGCTGCCTGAAAGTATCTGGGTGCACACGCCGGGGGGCTGCAGTGAGCTTGCTGGCCCAGCAGTGACAATTCAGCTTGAAGTAGCTGAAGGGCAAATGTGAGGTATGGATAACAGGCTGAGGAAATGTTTAAGAAATGATTTCCTGCAGCATTTGAAATGTTTAAGGACTGATTTCCTGCAGCGTTTGAAGTATTGCTGTGTTATTTTTACTGCTTGGTAGCCATAGCCTAATTAATACCCTAATGGATCGGAAGTTATTTACAGCAACTACAAGTTTAGAGGGTATCTCTGCTACTTAAAAGCATAAATGACAGTGTCAGTGGTTATGGGAAGGGATTTGGTGTCTGAGCTGATAGTGGCCTTCGGCATGTATGTTTAGTAGGAAACAGCAATGATGGAAAACTAGCTATTAATCAGCATTCAAAGCAGTCTTCCATTAAACTGGATAGAGATTTTTTTTCTCATTCAGTTAACGTAAGCAGCATAATCTCTTGAAACAACATATTGATGAGGGATCAGAACTGCTGATAATACAATTGCTTTCATAATCTAATGAGCATACCTACTGGCAGTGTACTTTAGGGAGTTGAGTGCTGGTTGTCCAGTGGGAGCTGTAAGGGCAGATGTAGCTGGAACATGTTATTTGCATGTTTTATTACCTCTCCAAGAGAAGTTGCTCAGGTCAGGACTTCAGCACTGCTGCTATCGCACGTATGCATGGGGATGGAAGACAAAACTGTCTGAAAATAACTGATCTGCTGTAGGCAACCTGTGAATGCTCTCTAGTCTGGAGGCAGGGGCTCGGTAGATGAACAGAACTGCATGCAATGAACAGAGCCTGGAGATCTCTGACCTGGCAGCTGTAGGGGGTGCTGCGTGCATGCGTTGCCCAAAGCTTAGTAAGGGCCAGATGGAGTTTCTGCATCAAACTGTCTGTTTGTTTGAGTTTTCTGTGTGTGTATATAGTCAGGATGCTTTCACCTTGTCACTATAGCGGTGTACTGTAATAAACCTCTGGACCAGTGGTCATTAGCTTACCTGTAAGAACAAGAAGTGTGACAAAGTGAAGACAAACCATGAAAGTAACATCTGAACTTGTCAGAGGCTTTTATCTAGAAGAGCAGAGGTGGAGGAGGTCATCTGTACTGATAGGTTTTTGCTTCAAAGCTTTCATCTGCTGAGTTTCTGATATGCCTGCAAGCACCTGGGCACCTTAGGTGTGGCTTCATTTTACATCTGTCTCTCTGATGGTTTTTTTTCTGGAACTAGTTTGGGTCTAGAGACCATCTCCTGACATTCCTTCCACACCTTTGCTCCAAATTCCCATGTACCGTGCTCAAAAATGGGATTGTGGCTGCCTTTACCAAAAGACTGTCTGGACAGAGTTTTGGGAAAATGAGGACTTATGATAGACCTGGCTGGTAAACACAGGCTGGGGGTCATGTTCTTTAGTACTACAACATCTTTTTTCCTGTTGTATGGGATATCCTATCTTCTGCTGCTTCTTCAAACACCCTTGGTAATGGAGAGCTGGCTGAACTTGACTGTGGCCAGCTATGGGCTCTCAGCAATGTGGTATGCTACAAGCTCAGGTAATTTTCCTGCTGATAACCATAAGCTACTAAAAAACTTGAGTTGCAGTGGACTTTCTAGTACAACTTGTGTTACAGCCAAGTAATGAAGTAGGCAGTCTGGTTAATAGAGAAACCATCAGACAAACTATTATCTATACCATGCATGGAGGTAAGATCACCCCATTTGAAAATCTCTTAGTAGGGCCCTTTGATAAAAGATGAGGAGGTGGGGAGGTTTAATCCTGAATTTAAAGCAATTTGCAGCTCTCCTCCTCAGAGCATTTGTTGCCCCATTGCTTACCTGACTTCTGCAGGCACTGGTCAACTCCTGAGTGTGTCTGCTGGGTGTTTTGAATGAGGAGATGAAGGCCAGGAGGTATGCTTTGGACAGAGGCTGACTTACAGCTTTTTCTTTGCACAGAGCTCCCTATTAGCTCTTGGAGGCCAGCAAAGGATAATCACAGCATGTCCAGAGCTCCTATTCTGCTGCTGTTAAGTGGCTGAAGAAAGGCAGAATTGTCAGTTTTGTCAACTAGAGCAGGAACAGACAATGTTGTGTGTACTTGTGTAACTTTCTAAAAGTGAAATCTGAAGTCACTCACTAGGCTGGTATGTTTAAGCAAATGTTTACTTTTCTCAAACAGCTCTGTTTCTTGGTGCCCTGAGCATTTGAGAGGAAAATAGCACAGATTATTTCTCTGTCTGATGTTGCTTTTAATAGACATGTTTTCATACACAGTGAGAGGTTTAACATCTATGTTCCCAAAGACCCAGGCATCTTTTTGACTGCCTGGTGATTATTATATTCTTTTTAGACCCATCTGTTAAGCGTCTGCATTAGCTTATGGGATAGCACAGTCCATTTACTCATTGCTGCTTCTACTCTCTGCATTATTTCCTCTGCCTCCATCTCTGCTCAGTGATAGATTAAGTATTCTGACACATCAGTTGTGTTGACAGGCTAGACCTTATCATAGAATCATAGGATTGTCTAGGTTGGAAGGGACCTTTAAGATCATCGAGTCCAACCAGTAACCTAACACTGCCAAAACCATCACTAAACCATGTCCCTAAGCATCATGTCTACCTGTCTTAAAAATACTTTCAGGGATGGAGGATGGATCATGGACAACAATGAAGCAAAACTTGGTTTTGTGATCACCCTGGGAAGATCCAGATTTCAGGACACTCAGGCTGCCCCATAGGCAGTAAGGGGAAAACGTTTTTTTGGAGCAGAGGGTTTCTTTCTCCTACAGCATCCAGTGTTTTAAGGAGATGTTTTACAGCTATAGACTTCTGTTCCTCTTCCACCCTTTTTGCCAGATCCCTTGCAGTGGTGGGGTGAAGCCGAGTGCCTTGGTTCAGCCCGAGTCTGTGTTTTGGTGTTGTGGGAACTGCTGGTTTGTGTTACAGCACCTGGGGTTCCCAGGCACTTCCCATCCAAGCGTTGGGCACAGGGTGCAGGCAGGGCTGAGGCCATTTGGCACTGCACTGGATGTCTCTTGGCAGCCTTCATCTTGCAGAAAACTGCAGTTTATGTCACTCTGCCCCCCACTGTGACTTTTCTTGCTCAGATGACCAGGCTGATGCTCACGTTCAGCTCACTGTAGAGGGAGGACTGGCGCGCTCTCATCAGGGTGAATGGAGAGGGGACAGCGAGAGCTCTGGCTTTCTGCTGTGGTTCCCAGCATACACCACCAAAAGCTCCCCTTTGCCCTGTGATACCTACCAGAGACTGGTGCTAAGCCTTCTAGATTGTTCCACAGTAAATTAAACTCTGGATAAAAGTGCTGGAGGTGGTTCTCCTCACGTTTACAAAAACAGGTACTCTGGGGTCTGAAGAAATCCCTTTCACCTGTTTCTCTGCTCAGTGCCACCATGAGGCTAGCAAGGATTGGATGTAGCCCCTACCATAGGCCTTCCAGTGACTGAAATTGGCTCAAGTCTTTTATAAAGAGGATGGAGAACACCTGGCAGCTTGCAGTTAGTAACAGAGTTGTCTTGGTGATGGGTAAAAATATTCTTTGTGCTAGACCATATTCATGGTGTAAATCAAAGCAATTCCATTACATTCCCTAAGATTGATTTGGGTTCATGCAAACAGGTTCAGGACCATTTTTGTCTGTGTTACCTGAGAATCTGCCTGATTTCTGTAGTGTTATATTGAGAAAAACGTCCAGTGGATAGTCTGCACTTCACTGTGCCTGTCGCTTGCTCTATTCAGTTTTGAATTCTGTGGCTGGGTCACCTTCAAGTCTTCCTCTACTGCTGAGAATAAGCTTGACTTCCTTAGTCTTTTCTCAAAGCAAATATTAAAGCCAGGGGCTGTCCTCATTTCTCTACTTTGCACAGACTCCCTCGGGTTCATGTAACCTTCCTCAGCAAGGATGTCCAGGGCCAGAGAGACTTTTGGAGATGTGGTCTCAGCATTGACTGCATGAAGAAGCAAGGCATGTTTTCCATCTCTGACAGGGCAGCAGGTGTCCTTCCAGCAGGCTGAGGAGGCTCAGCTGGTGCATGAGGGTGGTGGGTAAGCAGATGCAGCCCCACGTGGTGCTGCTTGCCCAGATGGATTCCCTGAAGCCCGTTCCTGAAAGCGGCTCTCTGAAGGTGGGGTGGTATGTCAGCACCCAGGGGCTGGCCCGGAGTAGCACACATCCTTTCTGCTCCACACATGCTCACATTTCCCGCTGTGGGTGGCCGCAATGTCTTCAACAGCATACTGCTTCTGGTTCAGGACTGCTCTTTAATTGGAAGGGTGAGGCTTGTGCTTTTGATCCTCCCACAGATCCTGGAATGCTTGCGCATCGGTCCAGGATACAGCCCGGCCTGTAGGCAGCAGCTAACTTCTGGATAACATTTCTTAGTGAGAAGAGATGCTAAGTTCTACCTCTGCCCTTGTTTAGCAGCTTGGAGCATGTGCACTTTCTTTGTGTTGCACAACTGCAGCAATGGCAGGCATTGCCTTACCCCCACCAATTTTCCCAAATCCAGCTGGAGATTTTAATGGCCTGCTGATGAAGAAAGGTGTTTGCTAACTCGTGCAAATGGTTGCAAACCATCTGCAGGCTCACGGGAGTGTTGCTGTAGTTGTTACACATTACACTGTTTTAGTCTCCATTCATGTTTGCAAGAATTTTGTCTACCAAGTGGAGATAAAAACTTATTTTTTTCCCTGAGATATAGCACTCATGGGGGAAGGTCTGTCTTGAGAGTGAATCCATTTTTCAGCAAATGTGGATCAGGCCCTTGACACCAGCAGTTCAAAGCAGACTTTCCCTTTGAGTATTCACTGTCATTTTTTTACAGCAGGATATTTAGAGGTGCAATTTTCTTGGAAATCTACAGAGGAGGACTGGAAGTGTCTGAGAAGTTTTGTTAGTCAGCAATTTATGTTGCTGTGGAAACGCCTTAGTAGGGCTTGGGAAAACTGCCTGGAGAAAAAGGTGGTTGCCAAAGGTGCTAACAACAAAGTGCATCTCTTGTTAGTTCCTAACTTACCTAAACCTCTATATCAGGCACATGCTTCACAACAGCTACTGTTGTGTCATGAGGGTGACACATATTTTGTGCTGCTGGTTGTGATTTCCTTCTGTAAACCCTCTCTGTCACTCCTCTGAACTATGATGTACTCCCTGCCAGTCTCTCCTCTGATCCTGGATGATACTCTGGGTACCAAAGTGGGGTTGAAGTCCTCATGAGCGAGGTTGCTGGCTGTAAAGGTGAGTAGCAACATCGGTGGCGTGAGAGGGATGCGGATGAGGTCTCACGTCTCAAAATGGGTTACAGTGACTTGATGAATGTATTTGCACACAAACCTGGCTTTTTTTTTCTAGCAGAGCTGACCAGGTAGACCTGCTGTTACATAGCCCTTTGGCAAGTGGAAGGCTTGGTGAGGAGGGATCAGCTTCTGAGTCATCTTGTTAGTTTATAAAGCAGATACAAATCTGCTCCTTGCTGTTCTTTTCCTGCCCCCCCTCCCCCGGCCCCATCCTGTAGAAAGGTACTTGCAGGAATAGAGCAGAGCAGGGGGGAAGCACAGATGGATGTCCTCAGTGACAGAAATCAGAATCAGGACTGTGTGTGCCTGCCAGACTTGTGGCACAGCTCCTGGGTGCAGGGTTCACCATGCGATGGGGACTGGATGCAACAGGCACAAAGGGTGTCACAGCCTGTTGCCTGAGAGATGGGATGCAGCCTTTTCCTTCCCAGTGGGTGCCTCTCTCATTCTGCGTTGCAGGCTGCTGGAAGTGGCATTGGTGGGTTCTCGGAAAGGTCGCAGTCTCCCATGAATTGCCTTCTCCTTGTCTGATATGAAACTCACCGATTCAGTTCATCAGGGCTGGCAGAAACTGTTGGATTTTTTGCCATAAGTGTGGATTCCTCAGTGTCTTGGCCACAGCCATTAAAATCACCATGTCCAGCCCCCTCAGCAAGGGGATGGCATATGAGCAATGTCCAGCAGCTACAAGCTGGCTGCATGGATGGGGCCAGGCATCGGAAAAGCCTTTGTGGATCATTTTTCATCCATCTCCCTTTCCAAAGCACTGAGTATCACTGTGGGTTCAAGATGTGATTATCAACATGATTATAATTTTTAAAATCTGAATTTCACATGTGGACGTATTCTCAAAATTTAGATTTGTGGTGCTTGTGAGCTGCTTTTGTGGCTCCCTTTGGCAACGTTGAATACTATTAAGCATTATTTTCATTATCAGAAGAGATACAAAAGGAATATTCAAAGATAGTATTAAGATGATTTGGGCTTATAATACCAGTTTCTTGGACTCATTAGGAATGTTACTAAACGTCCTTTCAGAATGTCATTATTTAAAGTCTAGTGACCCCTTCTGTCATCCAGATGTCTACTTCTGTTTTCTTTAAGACTCTGAGTCAGACAGTATTGATAGCAATGCTATGCTGCAGATGGAACAGAAATGTACAGCACTTGTATTAATTTTTAAAGCAACTTGGCAGGGTCACATTGGTCCATGGAAATATAGTTTTGGAAAAAAAAAAAAGAAAACAAAACCCAAAAAAGCTCTTAACTTGTTTCTCTGTGATGTGTCAGGATAAAATCTTGGTCCAGGTACTGAACAATAGGTGTGAGGTCTGTAGGCAGCTCTGGTCATTTAGCAAAATGCATTCCTTTACCATCCATAGCACAATTAATCTAACTTGTCAAAAATTGCTAGCGATCTCCACACCGTAGAAAATATGTAGGGACTCATGGCCCACATCCTACAGGCAATAGACTAAAGGCAGATCCTACCAGAAGACCTGGAGTGTTGGACTTGGTAGTCTGCCTGTGTAAACTTGTTGTGAGGTCCCAGGGCAAAAACAGTTCAGAAAAAAAACAGAAGGAGAAGGTGCAGTTAAGCTGTTCTCCCCAAATCGTAGCATCCTCTGGTTGTATCGCTGTTAAAATTTCCACGGTGACTAATTGTGATTTTCATCAACAAAAGAATGCACCTTCTGATATGAGAATAACAGGAAACTCCTGTTTTCATGTAATTATCCTTGCTGGTAAGAAATAAAGGACTCCCACACCGCAGTCTTCTGAACATGCTGTCTAGAAACATCTTCATCTGCTGGATTGGTTTAGATCAAACTCTTTATACCCCGTATCTTTCCACAAGTCACTAGGGGTTCTTTAATATGCTACTTCCGACAGTAACTGTAAGAAAAAAATACAGCAAATTTCTTAGCTACAAAACCTAAATTCCATTGGAAATACCTTGGTGGAGTTTTACAGCTTGTTTATATAAAACACACTTCAACAGCGAAGGGAAAAAAATGTTTTCCTCACACTTAATTTCTTTATCTTGTTGTTTGCAAGATTTTTCTTCATGTTGTAATTTATGGCATCATTTTTCATGCATCTGAGTAGGAACCAGCGTATTGAAAAGAGGAATGTGCCTTGAGGAGGTAAATTAAGTTTCTCCCAGAGTTGTATAATTCAAACCTGGGTGTAGCTGAAATAGTGTTGAAACAGTGAAAAAGTTAATTTCTAGAGGAGAGGGGGGAAAAAAAAAAATCAGTGCACCTTATTCCAAGTAAAATAAAGAAAAATCTTTTTCTCTTTGCATTTACTAAATTGCAAAGTGCAGAGCGCCCGGTGCCTCGGTGACTTGGTTTTGCCGAAGGAACATGAATGCTTGAGTGGTCAATGCCTTCCCATGCCCGTGACAGCTTCCGCTCTCACTTAAGAAAATAAATGCGACCATTTCTGTCATGTAAGTTGTATCAATTGAATAAATCTGTTAAGTAGGTGAGGTAGTGTTACAGGTTCTGTTTATTTTCATCCCTGCTATTACTTCGTGCTGCTTCCTAGTTGCGCTCAGAAATGCCAGTCACGAAAAGGACCCTCTGTGCTGACAGCTGATTTCTGTGCGTTTGGGTCAATGCTTTGGGTTTTAGCTCTATTTAGCATCATATTTCTGTGCTGCTTCTTAATGTTCTGTGAAGTGTTTATCTATCATCTGCAGAGACTGAATCTGTGCAGATCAGTGTCCTTGAATCTCTTGGGGAAATATATGCATTGTAGATAAGGCCTCTGGTTTCATCACCTAAGTGGTACTTTCTTGCAAATAAACATCTGCTTCTTTCTAACTTTATTAATTTACAAGGGTCAATTTACTGCCTTTTTCCTGTTTAAACATGGGGAAGTGGGTGCATTTCAACAGGCAGTGTGGCTCTAAGGCTGAGGAGGGGCCCAGAAAGTAGGACTCGTTTGTTCTGGGACTAGTCCTGCAGATGCTTGGTCAAGTTAAAAAGGACACAGTGATGATGGGAACCTGCCTGCACGAATGAGGCCTGTTTGGTAGATATGACCCAGCAGGGTCAGGCTGTGCTTACACCATTGAAACAGTAATTTCCATGCCACTTGGTAGGCAGATTGCACCAGATAGGTCTGACTCATTGCGTCCGTGAGATGCAATGCACTTGGATTATCTCTGGCGGGCAGAGGCGGGGGTCAGACCAGGAATCTGTCCCTCTGTGGACTCCAGGAACTCTGCACAGCAGAGATTATACTGGGGTCTGTTCTCTGACCTCTTTGGCTTCTTGACAATTTGATGTGTATAAAACGAAGTCAGTGTGACTGTGTGATACCGGCAGCACCTGCACCGCAGAGATCCAGGCAGTGCAATCAGAAATCAGTTGCTTTTTCTGTTAATGTAGTTACCGGTGTCAGCTAAAAGCTTGGCTAATGTTGGCAATACTCAACCCATTTTCCAACCAGGCAGTTTAAATTTCTGAAATGTACATTGGTACTAGGCACATTGTCTTTCAAATTTCACCTATCTCAAATACTAATGCGCGTTCAGTTTATCAGAGAGATTTATTTAAAGCCAAGGTTGCTTAGGCTGTGCAATCAACTGGCAGCCTAAAACGAGGACCAGTTATAGTCAGTATATCTGCTTTCTTCTGCAGCTTGTATAGCTCATTACAGAGCCTGGTTAATCAGAACAGTTATGTCTGTGTGCAGTGTAAGACTTCAAGTACCAAAGGGAGACACCTCAGTGTTCTATTTAAGCAGCATCTATATCACTTTAGGATTTGCTTTACCTTTGCTTTGCAATTCTTCCTAACATCTGGGGAGAGATTTAGCAGAGTGAAAAATGCATGGCCTGGATGATAACTGCATCGATGAAACTGTACTGAAGACTATTCCCAACTGCTCCTGTGTTGTACAGGGTCCCAGGGGACAAGTAGTGCCCTGTCACCCTGGAGCCTGATGCTCCAACTTGGACGTGATCCACTTGCAATTGCTGACTCGTAAACAGCTCAACTGACTTGGCAATTCATTACATAAATAAATGGGGTTTTCTTTAGCTGTGGTTGGATTCATTTATCCTGAGTCTTATGCTGCGTGGAAGGACAATATCAATTTTTTATTGTGTCTTTTAGGAAAATGATTGTAAAAAAAAAAGAAAAAACCCAACTTTGCTATTTCTCTAAAATTTATCAGTTACAGAAAATGAAGGTGGTTTAGCTATTTCATCTTAATCTTATAAATAAATAGCCTCTTGTGAAAAAACAAAGGGGCCTGGATTCTAGCCTGTGTCAAGTGTTGCCTTGTGACTAAGAAGGAGAAATGGTCCCAGGCTCTTATATTGAGAACAGATTAGCCAAAGCGATGACCTTAGGTGAGACAGGATGATCTGATGGTGAATGGGAAGAATGATCTTGTGGGGTGTGAACTGGGCTGCTGTTTCTGCGATATGTGTGCACTACTTGTTTCTTCTGTAGCATCTCATGCACATGTGGAGATTCCTCATTGGAAGGGAAAAAAATGGTCTGTGCTAAAGATGACAAAAAGTTTAATCTTCCAGTTAAGCCACAGGTTCTTTGGAGTGAGAAAAGTCCCTGGCTGTTTTATACATGTCCCTGTTGATCTATTCCATCCTTAAACACCAGCAGCAAAATCCCATGGACTACAGAAGCGGGAGGCACTGCGCCGCAGCCCGGGTCAGTGCAGGAAGGGAAGGCTGCTGCTGCCTGCCGCTCCTGGAGCCATCGCACAGCGTAGCATGGGCTGCGGGAGGAGCGTCGCTGGAGGAGGATGGAAGGGCTGAAGGAGGAGGCAGTTGTCTGTGGAGGCAGCTGGTGAAAGCATGAGAATGGAGCTAGTTTGGGAGGAATCTGAAAAGTGAGGCACTGCTTTTGATTTAATGTGGGAGAGGGTCAATCATGTAGCTTTCGGAATTGATAGAGGATTTTAGGCATTGTGTTCCTTTTGCTAGCGAGTGTATCTTGTCGTGGGGTTATTCTGGGTTTAAAAGATTCCCAGTAATGCTTTGGGGAGTCAGGTATCACCCTGACCCTTCATAGAAAATTCCAGGTTTGACTTGAATGCAAACTTGTTCAAGGCTTTTCTTCTGCTTAGCGGAAGGAATGTGGGTTACCTTGTTTGTAGGGTCCCCTCTCACGGTGCAGACTCTCACAAATTCTATGGTAATGAAATTGTTCCTTTATTTTCTTTTAGGAAAAGAAAAAGAGAACAGGTGCAAACACTGAAAATACCAGGTTCAGAAAAGTTGGCTGGTTTCCTTTCCTATTTTTTGGGAAAGCAAAAAGCCCAGGGAGAAAACCACTAAAAGCTTTTTATTAAAGTATTTATCTTTCCTGTTTTCTAAATAAGACTTCTGGCCACTCTGAACCTTCTCCAGCTTTCATTAAAGGTAATAGCTTTTTAATGACAACGAGTTTGTTTCCTTTATGCCCTGGGGAGAGTCACAATCCTGCTCTCTATGGAGAGGCAGTGCGTGATGGGGTTATGTAGTGGCTTTTGCAAGAAGAGAGAAGGCTAACACCCATGTTCTCTGTGCCTGTGGCCACATCTGGATGAGAGTAGTGGGACTTCACTACTTCTCTTCTAGCCTGACTTCCCCCCATGGTCTTATAATGCAGCGTTATACATGAGAGAGAAGGCAGAATAAGCGGATCACGTTTCCCATGTGTTGGAGTCTGCTGGAGACGCTAGCTTTGCTGTGTTGAGGTGAAGCCTTTATCAAGGGTGAATAGTTTTGGGATTTAAATCCAAGAAGGTGTTTGCTCAGCCATAACTGCTCAGCTGTGGTGCGGATTCTCTTGGCAATACTGCAAGAGTCTGTGTTTTGGGGACAAAACTGGTGAGCTGAAAAACATCAGACGCTTTGGACCTAGTTGGTCATACTGTAGGGCTCTGGAGGAAATTGCTGCTCTCTGCTAGTGCCCTCTAGGCACGCTCTATGAGAACCAGATGTGGTTCTCTTTGCAGCCAGCTGAGGGTGAGTTTTACAAGGGTGGAAGAGGGATGTCTGAAGAGGTGTGCAGCAGTTGCTGGCCTGCTGAGCACATGCAGAAAAGTCCAGATCTAACAAGAAGGGATTTTTTTTTCTGGATGAGATGTTTTTTGGTCCCTGGGTCAATAGCACAGTTCAGGTGTGCTGGCCAAAACTCCCTTCAGTGTTAATAAGATCCCATCCCTTTGTCAGAGTATAGGACTGTTCCTGGGTGGGCTTTGTTTGCAGATGGAGTTTAGAACTATTTGGTTCGATGTTCTTCTCTACTTTGGCAAAAGACAGAAGAATCTCAAATACATGGGCTTGTAATCTGATTTTGCTTCAGATTGTCTTCAGGAAAATCTCTGAATCTTGCTTGCTATCAACTCTTCTCCCATGTCTCTGTGTGCTAAAAACAAGCAGCTTGCACTGAAGGGGAATGCTGTTTAAAGGTCTTTTCACTTCTATTCTAAGATCTCAAAGAACACCACAAAGCAGAGAATCATGGTGCAGAGTTTGAAACTCCTCCAAGTAAAGCGGTGTTAGGATCCCTACAGATGTATTCTTTGCTTACTGATCTTGATAAAAGAAAATTCCACCTGAATCTTTTCTCAAATAAGTCTCTTTTAAGACTCAGTGCCTGGTCCTCCTCCCTTTCCGGACCCCCCAACACTTTTTTAATTATGGCTTTCTGCACAGGGTGCCTGGGGTAAGCAGGCAGACAGGCATTTTAAGAAAGCAGGAGTGAAAGTAATTCAGCCAACTCCTCTAGTTCTTACTATTAATATTTTGAGTTTGTGAAAAAAAGAAATAGAAACCCACCTAATTCTTGCATTAGGATATTTTCACACATGAGACTACTCTTTTTCTCAGCACTAAGACCTCGTTATCTGTCCGTGTGAATTTGTTTTCCTCTTGGCCTTAAGTGCGTGAATTCATACGGTGAGTGGGGTGCATGGGAAAGCAAGACCGCATCCACAGCAGCGATTTCTTCTGTTGTCAAAGGTTAGCTAACCTAAAGGAGGACTTGAGAGAGGTGGGACCTGTGAGTGAGCAAGTGAGGAACTGGATGTTAGAAACGCAAGGATGGCAGAGTCTGGGATGACAGCACCTCTCCCCATCTCAAACCATCGGCCAGGCAGCCCCCCCCCGGTAGGGTGGTTCTTCAGCCTGCAGGAGAGATGATTAAGGGACAATTCAATGGAGATCTATAAAGTCCCGAGTGGCTTTGAGAAAATAAATGAGAATGGATTGTTCCCTGTCTCTTCCAATACAAGAACTAGGGATTGAAATTAAATTAGCTGATGGTAGGTTCAAAACAACCTCATGCCCTGTCTAGCGTGGCATACTGCTATGAGAGACTGTGGGTGCTGAAAGTTTACGTAGGCTCAAAATGAGATGGGAGAAAATTTGTATAAGACACGGACTGAGGCATAGGCATCATCTATTAAGAAATCCTGGAGGTGAAATTAACAGAATG
Organism: Anarhynchus alexandrinus; assembly: GCA_008711295.1. Classification (NCBI taxonomy): domain Eukaryota; kingdom Metazoa; phylum Chordata; class Aves; order Charadriiformes; family Charadriidae; genus Anarhynchus; species Anarhynchus alexandrinus. The sequence continues at coordinate 1,681,665 of VUYV01000044.1, forward strand.
TGAGAGCATTCTGGGGAAATACCACTGTACATTCAACCTATCTTACGTTCCCTCCCCGGAATCTGCTGTTAGCTGCTGTTTAAGACACATACTGGGGGATACAGGTCTTTATTTTGACCCAGTATAGCTTTTCTACTGGATGAATAAACACTCAGCTGTTTATCAGCAGCAGTCTGAGCTCAAATCCCAGTTCCTGCTCTGGTACGGTTAGGTGAGCTCTGAGAAAGGAGTAAGAGGACACTTTGCACTAGCTCGCGCAATGGATGTCTTTGATGTGTCTGCAGAAAGCGCTGTGTGCACTGAGCCCGTTTGTTGAGAGCTGGGGCTGGCAGGACTGGGACAGCAGCATCCTCAGTGCCTAGGGGGGGATGGAGGGCTGAGACGCTTCAGAGATTTCCTACTGCCAGGGCGTGGGGAAGGGAGTTAAACAATTGAATGAAACAAACAATAAAACCTCAGGTGAATGATTTCAATGGACTAGCCAGGCAGGGTAAACCCTCGGGGACAGGCAGGTGTTTCTTGCACGTGTTCCCTGCTTTTCCTGAACTGGAGGCTGCTTTTTTCCTATCTGCCACACAGAGGGAAGAATCTGGGATGGGAAAACATTCAGCAAAGTGCAGAGTCAGACAAGGGCTGTGAGCACAAAACCACAGCAGTTGCTTTGGCCTTGGCGTGAGGCCAGCTTGCCCCTGTTCTGCCTGATCAGCCAGGGACAAGCATAATGGACAGTTTGAAAGGGAGAGTCGGTTAAGAATAGCGTGGGGCAGTTCAGTCTCTCTTTGGATGCACGTTGGTGGTCCTCTCCTCTGCTGCACTTTGTCTCCAGTTCAGGCAGGCAGGGCGCAAGAGCAAATGCTGCCAGAGCAGCAGCATGAGAGGAGTAAGAGGAACTGTAGGGCTTGTGTCTGAGTTAGAAACGCTGTTGAAAATGAAACAGCCTGTTTCAGAGGATGCTGATGCATCATTTCGTGAAGGGGAATATCCCCAGAAACAGCATGATAGGATAGGAAGAAAGGGGTGGAAGGTTTTTATGTAATTACAAGTTAGGAGCTCGTTCCAAAGGGTAGAGGGGTGACAAGAGTTAGCTTCCAGTTTTGATTTCGTACAAGTGCTGTCTGTGGTTAGAGCAAAGTCCCTGATTATCAACTATCCCAATTGGCCTCAGCCTCTTGCTGGGTTTCCTGGTTTGGGAGTTCTGCTGTTTCTGTCTGATTAGTTAGTTGTAGGAAGCTTGATCATTCGCCCCAGCTTTTCTCTGAAAACATTAAAGTTTCTGAGTGTTTCTCTGATTCCCTGCTGATAATTAAAAGCTGAGAACAAAGTTGCTATGTGCAACTGGAATTCCTCCCGTGCTCCTCTATGTCCAGCAGGACGTAGTCTGTTTAAGACCACATGTGCTAAAACTCTTACCAGCAAAGCCTGGAAAAGTGTGCCCTTGCATGCTGTAGGCGTGGGATAGGAAAGGCAGCAGACCACAGAACAGACTCTGCTACAGAAATTGATTTTCAAGTTAGTACCTGTTCACAGCAGCAAAAGCGTAGGTGGAAATACTGACCTTTGCCATCTTTTGGACAAGCATTGTTGCCATTGCTGTTGATTTGCGTCATGTTCTGGAAAGCGCATGTGAACCGGTGGTGCTTCTCGCTGAAATATAATGAAGAAGCAGAGCATCCCTTGTGCTAGCCCTGGAGAAGGGTTTGAATGAGCTGGCAGCCAGCTCTCCTGTGGCCTTCACGTATCTGTAGAAATCAGCTCCAAGGAATCAGATCACTTGGTTGGCTACTTTCCTTCTATGCTTTTACAGACTTGGCTGTGGCAATGGAAAGTAAAATCAGACACTTTAAACCAGAACCTTTTATTTTTTTGTTTTGATCCTGCATACTGATAGCTCTGCTAGTTTCCTTATTGCTGGAATGCACAAGAATCCAATTCCTGCACAAGGGACATAAAGTGCAAGGGGCTGTATGAACACAGAACAAAGAAAATACTCCTATCCTAATGGATTTGCAACGTACATACAAATTATCAGGTGGTAGGGGCATAGAGATAAAAGGGTAAACACTTGGGACCCGGGTAAATCATAGACTCATAGAATGGTTTAGGTTGGAAGGGACCTTGAAGATCATCGAGTTCCAACCCCCCTGCCATAGGCAGGGACACCTCCCACCAGACCAGGTTGACCAAGGCCACGTCCAGCCTGGCCTTGAACACCTCCAGGGATGGGGCCTCAACAACCTCTCTGGGCAACCTGTTCCAGTGCCTTACCACCCGCAAAGTGAAAAATTTCTTCCTAATGTTTAATCTAAACCTGCCCTCTTCCAGTTTAAAGCCATTCCCCCTCGTCCTATCACTACATGC